>JBBGZY010001526.1:2212500-2402500 GCA_037952925.1 Lithobates clamitans
CCGAATAAATAGATACCAAATATCTCATGCTTTAAAATATTGCATGCCTGTGCAAAGGCGATAAACAACATAGATCTTACTGTCCATAGGCAATGCTTTAAAAGCAAATACAGGTTACCACTTTAGATGTACACAGGAGGTCTGGTGGTAGAATTACTGTCCATGATCTGACGTTCGTGGTGATACCTCACATATGTGGCTTGATACGTGCGTGCGGGACCGACACGTGCATTCCCCTTTGCGTGCAAGCATGTGGGCACATTTTTTTTTTTACATTTTTTACATTTATTTTTTACACTGTCGCTTTTTTTTTTTTTTATCACTTTTATTTCTGTAGAATTACCTGTGAACATTCATATGACAAATTAGCAAAATCATTCATGAAAGAATTTAATGGTACTTTTGTGATACCATGCCAATGTCAGATTTGGATTTTGTTTGTGCGAATTTTCACGTACAAGAACCTAGTTAACTTTCAGAATTTCGTTCTTTCACATAAGATTTGATAAAAAATGTCCATCCTTCTTTGAATTTTTGGCTTATTGGTTAAAAATGACAGCTGATTTATCCACATTAAATCTTAGAAAATTGAATGAAAGTTGTAGTAAACTCTTTACCCCTGGACTGTGTGATAAGACTGAGCTAGTTGTCCCTGTTGGTGAGACAGCCTTACTTTCTGTTGAGTCACCAGGACAGGAAGTGAGGAGAAATGTCCCATATTGAGACACAGATAGCATTAAAAACCCCTATCTACTCCATGCAAAAGATATAAAAAAAAAAGGTTTTGAGTGGAATTCTCCTTTAATGTCTGAAGAAGAAGACTACCACAGATCCCTTACAGTGGCGTGAATCCTTTACACTGTCACAGTGTTTATAATTGTTTGGAAGTGTAATTTTGGTTTTGGGTTTAAAATACATATAGCCGATGGAAATTTAGCATAGAATGGTGCAGCACTAAAAATAAAAACCCATACCTTTAGCATAAATAAATGCAAACGAATAGTCACTTTAACCAATAGTTTCATAACAAACTCCACTTATACAAAGTGTAATAATTACACTTTGAATAAATGGAGTTTGTTATGGCATTTCTATTTTAAGGTGATTATTATTTTGCATTCAATGATTATGATTGCATTAGGGAATATTATTATAATATTTTTAGCACTGCACCATTCTTTACCCAATTTTCACAGTGAAATGTTTTCAATGGATGTGAGAGGCTTACGCAGGGTATACACCTTCGGGTTGAATTAAAAAAAAATAAAATGACAGATCCCTGCATTGATCTCCCCCCCTACAGTATTGTATTCTGAGAGGGTGGACTCTCCCCACCAGAATACACAGATCAACGCTTGTAGCCATTGGCTGCAAGCGTTGATCAAATACTCGTTTTGCAGCATGCCCGTTTGATAGAAGCCAGTCATTAGATCAGCTTCTGTTGAACTGACAGCAGTATACACGGATAGAAAGACAGCTGCTTCAGCACGAACTGACCGATTTTCGGTCCCTGTGTACCCTGCTTTGGAGTTAGTTTTCTAAATGAGAAAGGCTCTTTTTGTCATGTACTTCTGCTTACCTTTATTTTTTTTCTTTATAGGTTGATTCTGAGAAAGAAAGGAAGAATGAAGAAGACTGGCAAGAGGATGAGAGCAGAGAGAGAGAGGAGGCAAGAATAAATGAGGAGGCCAGCATGAGAGAGAATAGAGAGCTATTAGAGCTAAGGGAGGCCAGAGTGAGAGACCAGAGAGCGCTAGTGGAGCGAGAGGAGGCCAGGATGAGAGAGGAGGCCAGGATGAGAAAGCAAATGGAGATGCTGGAGGCCAGATTGAGGGAGGAGGCTCGGATTAGAGAGGAAGCCAGGATAAGGGAGCAGGGACTGCTAATGGAGGTACTGGAGGCCAGATTGAGGGAGGAGGCTCGGATTAGAGAGGAAGCCAGGGTAAGAGAGCAGGGAGTGCTAATGGAGGTACTGGAGGCCAGATTGAGGGAGGAGGCTCGGATTAGAAAGGAAGCCAGGATAAGGGAGCAGGGAGTGCTAATGGAGGCACTGGAAGCCAGATTGAGGGAGGAGGCTCGGATTAGAGAGGAAGCCAGGATAAGGGAGCAGGGAGTGCTAATGGAGGCACTGGAAGCCAGATTGAGGGAGGAGGCTCGGATTAGAGAGGAAGCCAGGGTAAGGGAGCAGGGAGTGCTAATGGAGGCACTGGAAGCCAGATTGAGGGAGGAGGCTCGGATTAGAGGGGAAGCCAGGATAAGAGAGCAGGGAGTGCTAATGGAGGTACTGGAGGATAGATTGAGGCAGGAGGCCAGGATGAGGCAGGAAAACTATTTAAGACACCTGGATCAGTTAAGGAATCTACTGATCATAGTGGATAACCTTAATAATGATGTGAGAGTTTTGGGGATGGGTGCACAGGGGAATGTGAGGAGGAATATGAGAGAAGGGCACGGCGAAGGCGATGCAGTGTGAAGACTTAGGATGGGGGGAGACAGTGAGGGATGAGGATGGGGGGACTGTGAAGGATGAGGATGGAGGAGACTGTGAAGGATGAGGATGGGGGGAGACTTTGAAGAATGAGGATGGGAGGGAGACTGTGAAGGATGAGGATGGGGAGACTGTGAAGAATTGGGATGAGGGGCACTGTGAAGGATGAGGATGGGGGACTGTGAAGGATGAGGATGGGGGAGACTGTGAAGGATAAGGATGGGGGGAGACCATGAAGGATGAGGATGGGGAGACCGTGAAGGATGAGGATGGGGGAGAATGTAAAGGATGAGGAGGGGGGAGAATGTGAAGGATGAGGATGGGGGGATACAGGATTTATATAGCGTAAACTGTGGGCGCTTTAATACAGTGGGGGGACTGTGAAGGATGAGGATAGGAGGAGACTGTGAAGGATGAGGATGGGGGAGACTGGGGAGGATGAGGATGGGGGGACTGTGAAAGATGAGGATGGGGAGACTCTGAAGAATGGGGGTGAGGGGCACTGTGAAGGATGAGGATGGGGGACTGTAAAGGATGAGGATGGGGGAGACTGTGAAGGATGGTGATGGGGGAGACTGTGAAGGATGGGGGCACTGTGAAGGATGAGGGTGGGGGACTGTGAAGGATGAGAATGGGAGGAGACTCTAAAGGATGAGGATGGGGAGACTGTGAAGGATGAGCATGGGGGAGACTGTGAAGGATGAGGATGGGGGACTGTGAAGGATGAGGATGGGGGACTGTGAAGGATGAGGATGGGGGAGACTGTGAAGGATAGGGATAGGGGGAGACTGTGAAGGATGATTATGGGGCACTGTGAAGGATCAGGATAGGGGGAGACTGTAAAGGATGAGAATGGGAGGAGACTGTAAAGGATGAGAATGGGAGGAGACTGTAAAGGATGAGGATGGGGGAGACTGTGAAGGATGAGGATGGGGGAAACTGTGAAGGATGAGGATGGGGGAAACTGTGAAGGATGAGGATGGGGGAGACTGTGAAGGATGAGGATGGGGGAGACCGTGAAGGGTGAGGATGGGGGAGACCGTGAAGGGTGAGGATGGGGGAGAATGTGAAGGATGAGGATGGGGGAGACTGTGAAGGATGAGGATGGGGGAGACTGTGAAGGATGAGGATGGGAGGAGACTGTAAAGGATGAGGATGGGGAGACTGTGAAGGATGAGGATGGGGAGACTGTGAAGGATGAGGATGGGGAGACTGTGAAGGATGAGGATGGGGAGACTGTGAAGGATGAGGATGGGGGAGACTGTGAAGGATGAGGATGGGGGACTGTGAAGGATGGGGGAGACTGTGAAGGATGAGAATAGGGGAGACTGTGAAGGATGAGGATGGGGGGAGACCGTGAAGGATGAGGATGGGGTATAATGTAAAGGATGAGGAGTGGGGAGAATGTGAAGGATGAGGATGGGGATACAGGATTTATATAGCGCGGACAGTTTACGCAGTGCTTTGCAACTTGAGGGTAGACAGTAAAAATACAATACACTTTAATATAATAGGAATCAGAGGGCCCTGCTCGTTAAAGCTTACAATCTAAGAGGGAGGGTCAAGAGATATTAGAGGTAATAACTGTGGGGGATGTGCTGATGGAGAAATAAAATGTACAGTTGTTAGGTGGGGGCCAGATAGGCTTCTCTGAAGAGATGAGTTTTCAGGGATCGTCTGAAGGTGGATAAAGTAGGAGATAGTCAGACAGATTGGAGTAAAGCATTCCAGAGGATGGGAGAGGCTCGGGAGAAGTCCTGAAGGCAAGCATGGGATGAGGTGACAAGGGAGCTAGAGAGCAGGAAGTCTTTGAGGGAGCGTTGTGAACTATTTGGTCTTAGTATTAATTAGTATTATGGATTTGAATTCCCATATGTGCCTCCAGAAGTTATGGACGAGATGGAGACCCTCAGAGAAGGCTGGTGTAAGGCTGAAATACAGTGAGGGAAAAAGTATTTGATCCCTTGCCGATTAAATGAGGGGGAGACCATCCATTCGTGGCCCCCCCCCTCGCGAACGCTCCCAGCCAGTCACGTTCTTCCTCTGCTGCTGTATGCTATCCAGCAGCAAAGGAAATCATGTCACCTCTCCTCGGCTCGGTATTTTCCGTTCCGGCGCCGAGGAGAGAAGACATCAATGTGAGTGCACAAACACTACACACTCAGTAGAACATGCCAGGCACACATTACACCCCCAATCCCCCCCTGATCCCCCCCCCCGATCACCCCCCAATCACACCCCCCCCCCCCCCCCCGTCACACTGACACCAAGCAGTTTTTTTTTTCTGATTACTGCATGGTGTCAGTTTGTGACAGTTAGTGTGGTAGGGCAGTTAGTGTTAGCCCCCTTTTAGGTCTAGGATACCCCCCTAATAAAGTTTTAACCCCTTGATCACCCCCCGTCGCCAGTGTCACTAAGCGATCATTTTTCTGATCGCTGTATTAGTGTCACTGGTTACGCTAGTTAAGGAGGTAAATATTTAGATTCGCCGTCAGCGTTTTATAGCAACAGGGACCCCCATATACTATCTAATAAATGTTTTAACCCCTTGATTGCCCACTAGTTAACCCTTTCACCACTGATCACCGTATACGTGTTACAGGTGACGCTGGTTAGTTCGTTTATTTTTTATAGTGTCAGGGCACCCGCCGTTTATTACCGAATAAAGGTTTAGCCCCCTGATCGCCCGGCGGTGATATGCGTCGCCCCAGGCAGCGTCAGATTAGCGCCAGTACCGCTAACACCCACGCACGCAGCATACGCCTCCCTTAGTGGTATAGTATCTGAACGGATCAATATCTGATCCGATCAAATCTATACTAGCGTCCCCAGCAGTTTAGGGTTCCCAAAATTCGTAGTGTTAGCGGGATCAGCCCAGATACCTGCTAGCACCTGCGTTTTGCCCCTCCGTCCGGCCCAGCCCAACCAAGTGCAGTATCGATCGATCACTGACACTTACAAAACACTAAACGCATAACTGCAGCGTTCGCAGAGCCAGGCCTGATCCCTGCAATCGCTAGCAGTTTTTTTGGTAGCGTTTTGGTGAACTGGCAAACACTATCCCCAGGCAGCGTCAGATTAGCGCCAGTACCGCTAACACCCACGCACGCACCATACACCTCCATTAGTCGTATAGTATCTGAACAGATCAATATCTGATCCGATCAGATCTATACTAGCATCCCCAGCAGTTTAGGGTTCCCAAAAATGCAGTGTTAGTGGGATCAGCCCAGATACCTGCTAGCATCTGCGTTTTGCCCCTACGCCCGGCCCAGCCCAGCCCACCCAAGTGCAGTATCGATCGATCACTGTCACAAAACACTAAACGCATAACTGCAGCGTTCGCAGAGTCAGGCCTGATCCCTGCGATCGCTAACAGTTTTTTTGGTAGCGTTTTGATGAACTGGCAAGCACCAGCGGCCTAGTACACCCTGGTCGTAGTCAAACCAGCACTGCAGTAACACATAAGTGCAGTTCAAGCTGGTGAGGTGGCAAGCACGAGTAGTGTCCCACTGCCACCAAGAAGAAGACAAACACAGGCCCGTCGTGCCCATAATGCCCTTCCTGCTGCATTCGCCAATCCTAATAATTGGGAACCCACCACTTCTGCAGCGCCCGTACTTCCCCCATTCACATCCCCAACCAAATGCAGTCGGCTGCATGAGAGGCATTTTTATGTCCTCCCGAGTACCCCTACCCAACGAACCCCCCCCAAAAAGATGTCGTGTCTGCAGCAAGCGCGGATATAGGCGTGACACCCGCTATTATTGTCCCTCCTGTCCTGACAATCCTGGTCTTTGCATTGGTGAATGTTTTGAACGCTACCATTCACTAGTTGAGTATTAGCGTAGGGTACAGCATTCCACAGACTAGGCACACTTTCACAGGGTCTCCCAGGATGCCATCGCATTTTGAGAGACCCGAACCTGGAACCGGTTACAGTTATAAAAGTTACAGTTACAATTAAAAAGTGTAAAAAATAAATAAATATATATATATATAAAATAAAAAATAATAGTTGTCGTTTCATTGTTCTCTCTCTCTCTCTATTCTCTCTCTATTGTTCTGCTCTTTTTTACTGTATTCTATTCTGCAATGTTTTATTGTTATTATGTTTTATCATGTTTGCTTTTCAGGTATGCAATTTTTTATACTTTACCGTTTACTGTGTTTTATTGTTAACCATTTTTTTGTCTTCAGGTACGCCATTCACAATTTTGAGTGGTTATACCAGAATGATGCCTGCAGGTTTAGGTATCATCTTGGTATCATTCTTTTCAGCCAGTGGTCGGCTTTCATGTAAAAGCAATCCTAGCGGCTAAATAGCCTCTAGACTGCTTTTATAAGCAGTGGGAGGGAATGCCCCCCCCCCACTGTCTTCCGTGTTTTTCTCTGGCTCTCCTGTCTTAACAGGGAACCTGAGAATGCAGCCGGTGATTCAGCCAGATGACCATAGAGCTGATTAGAGACCAGAGTGGCTCCAAACATCTCTATGGCCTAAGAAACCGGAAGCTACGAGCATTTCATGATTTAGATTTCGCCGGATGTAAACAGCGCCATTGGGAAATTGGGAAAGCATTTTATCACACCTATCTTGGTGTGGTCAGATGCTTTGAGGGCAGAGGAGAGATCTAGGGTTTAATAGACCCCAATTTTTTCAAAAAAGAGTACCTGTCACTACCTATTGCTATCATAGGGGATATTTACATTCCCTGAGATAACAATAAAAATGATTAAAAAAATGAAAGGAACAGTTTAAAAATAAGATAAAAAAGCAAAAAAATAATAAAGAAAAAAAAAAAAAGCACCCCTGTCCCCCCCTGCTCTCGCACTAAGGCGAACGCAAGCGTCGTTCTGGCGTCAAATGTAAACAGCAATTGCACCATGCATGTGAGGTATCACCGCGAAGGTCAGATCGAGGGCAGAAATTTTAGCAGTAGACCTCCTCTGTAAATCTAAAGTGGTAACCTGTAAAGGCTTTTAAAGGCTTTTAAAAATGTATTTATTTTGTTGCCACTGCACGTTTGTGCGCAATTTTAACCACTTCAATACAGGGCTTTTATACACCCTTCCTTCCCAGACCAAATTTTAGCTTTCAGCGCTCTCACACTTTGAATGACAATTACTCAGTCATGCTACACTGTACCCAAACCAAATTTTTATCATTTTTTTCTCACAAACATAGCTTTCTTTTAGTGGTATTTAATCACTGCTGTTTTTTTTATTTTTTGCAATATAAGCGAAAAAAGAGAGAAATTTTTGAAAAAAAAACACTTTTTTTTAGTTTTTATTGTAAAATTTTGCAAATAAGTAATTTTTCTTCATAAATTTGGGCCAAAATGTATACTGCTACATATCTTTAGTAAAAATAACCCAAATTAGTGTATATTATTTGGTCTCTGTGAAAGTTATAGAGTCTACAAGCTATGGTGCAAATCATTGAAAAATGATCACATCTGATCACACCTGATGTACTGAAGGCCTATCTCATTTCTTGAGGCCCTAACAAGCCAGGAAAGTACAAATACCCCCCAAATTACCCCTTTTTGGAAAGCAGACATTCCAAGGTATTTAGCAAGAGGCATGGTGAGCTTTTTGAAGTTGTAATTTTTTCCCACAATTCTTGGAAATTTTTTTTTTTGCACAAAATTGTTATAATAACAAGTTATTTCTCTCACACAGCACATGCATACTTGCAATGACACCCCAAAATACATTCTGCTACTCCTCCTGAGTATAGTGATACCACATGTGTGAGACTTTTACACAGCCTGGCCACATACAGAGGTCTAAAATCCAACTAGCACCGTCAGGCATTTTACGAGCATAAATTGCACATCTCATATGATGACAACCTATCACACTTTTGAAGGCCCTGGAGCACCAGGACAACGGAAACGCCCACAAAATGACCCCATTTTGGAAAGCTAACACCCCAACGTATAATCTATGAGGCATAATTAGTCTTTTGAATGGTTCATTTTTTTCCCGAAGTTTTTGGAAACTGTGGAAAAAAAATGAAAACGCATTTTTTTTTTACACAAAGTTGTCCATTCATAAGATATTTACAACACATAGCATGTACATAGCAAAAATGACACCCCAAAATACATTCTGCTACTCCTCCTGAGTATGGCGATACCAAATGTGTGAGACTTTTACACAGCCTGGCCACATACAGAGGCCCAACATTGAAGTAGCAGCTTCAGGCATTCTAGGAGCATAAATTACACATCTCATTTCTCAACCACCTATTACAATTTTGAAGGCCCTGGAGCACCAGGACAATGGAAACACCCACAAAATGACCCCATTTTGGAAAGCTAACACCCCAACGTATAATCTATGAGGCATAATTAGTCTTTTGAATGGTTCATATTTTTCCCGAAGTTTTTGGAAACTGTGGGAAAAAAATGAAAACGCATTTTTTTTTACACAAATTTGTCCATTCATAAGATATTTCCAACACATAGCATGTACATAGCAAAAATGACACCCCAAAATACATTCTGCTACTCCTCCTGAGTGTAGCGATACCAAATGTGTGAGACTTTTACACAGCCTGGCCACATACAGAGGCCCAACATTGAAGTAGCAGCTCCAGGCATTCTAGGAGCATAAATTACACATCTCATTTCTCAACCACCTATTACATGTTTGAAGGCCCTAGAGCACCAGGACAACGGAAACGCCCACAAAATGACCCCATTTTGGAAAGCTAACACCCCAACGTATAATCTATGAGGCATAATTAGTCTTTTGAATGGTTCATTTTTTTCCTGAAGTTTTTGGAAACTGTGGAAAAAAAATGAAAACGCATTTTTTTTACACAAAGTTGTCCATTCATAAGATATTTCCAATACATAGCATGTACATAGCAAAAATGACACCCCAAAATACATTCTGCTACTCCTCCTGAGTGTGGCGATACCAAATGTGTGAGACTTTTACACAGCCTGGTCACATACAGAGGCCCAACATTGAAGTAGCAGCTCCAGGCATTCTAGGAGCATAAATTACACATCTCATTTCTCAATCACCTATTACAATTTTGAAGGCCCTGGAGCACCGGGACAATGGAAACACCCACAAAATGACCCCATTTTGGAAAGCTAACACCCCAACGTATAATCTATGAGGCATAATTAGTCTTTTGAATGGTTCATATTTTTCCCGAAGTTTTTGGAAACTGTGGGAAAAAAATGAAAACGCATTTTTTTTTACACAAAGTTGTCCATTCATAAGATATTTACAACACATAGCATGTACATAGCAAAAATGACACCCCAAAATACATTCTGCTACTCCTCCTGAGTGTAGCGATACCAAATGTGTGAGACTTTTACACAGCCTGGCCACATACAGAGGCCCAACATTGAAGTAGCAGCTCCAGGCATTCTAGGAGCATAAATTACACATCTCATTTCTCAACCACCTATTACATGTTTGAAGGCCCTAGAGCACCAGGACAACGGAAACGCCCACAAAATGACCCCATTTTGGAAAGCTAACACCCCAACGTATAATCTATGAGGCATAATTAGTCTTTTGAATGGTTCATTTTTTTCCTGAAGTTTTTGGAAACTGTGGAAAAAAAATGAAAACGCATTTTTTTTACACAAAGTTGTCCATTCATAAGATATTTCCAACACATAGCATGTACATAGCAAAAATGACACCCCAAAATACATTCTGCTACTCCTCCTGAGTGTGGCGATACCAAATGTGTGAGACTTTTACATAGTCTGGCCACATACAGAGGCCCAACATCCAAGTAGCACTGTCAGTTGTTCTAGGAGCATACATTACACATAAATTCCTGCCAACCTATCACATTGTTGAAGGCCCTTCATATTTCTAACACATAGCATGTACTGTAGAAACCAATTACAAACCAAAATACATTCTGCTGAGTAAAGGGTAAAGAAAAGATTACCTGCAGTTTTAGTAGTGCAGTGGTCCACAGAGAAGAGCATCGGTCCAGGCAGCAGGCAGGAACGTGGACAGCGACAGCAAAACAGGCAGCAGGCAAGAATAGTCAGTTCAGGTAGAGATGTCAGCACAGCCAAAGCATTAGTCCAGATAGCAGGCAGGGATGTGGTCAGCAGCAGCAAAAGGATCAAAGGATCATCCATGCAGCAGGCAGGAATACTGTCCATAGTTAGTACATGCAGCAGGCAGAGGTATGGTCAGCACAGCCAGAGTATTTGTCCAGGGAGCAGGCAGTACCATCAAGCTTAGGGCATTGGTCAGGAAAGAATGGGGACAGGGGTAGAGGCTTCTCCCACCCAAATCGCTTTGAAGCCTCCGGGCAACCAGACCCTGTTATGGGAACACAGAAAACCAAAAACTGGTTTTCTGAACTCCGAACACTATTCTGGAGCCCCTCACATATGTGAGACCCCTGTGTAGGAGGGTGAAAGATCAATCCAAGGGGCAGGCAAAAACATGGTCAACAGGCCGAGGTCAGTGCAGGTAAAAGGCAGAAATAGACGGTAGACAGAGGCATAGTCGATACAGTCCAGGGTCAGTTCACGTGAAAGGCAAAAACATGGCGGAAAAACAATGCAGACGGTAGGCAGAGGCATAGTCGAGAAACAGGCCAGGGTCGGTTCACATGGAAGGCAATAATATGGTTGGTTGAGGAAGGTAAATATTCAGGACAGAAATTAAAAACGGGGAAATGGCAGTATTAGAAATATGGACTAATAATTTTCCAGAGTGTGATATCGCCTGAAGCATTCTCCGATGCAAAGGCCAGGTTGGGAGGGACAGTCGGTACAATGGAAGCTCGTATCTTTCCTAATTCCTCTTTTGGTGCACACCCGACATTTTTTTTGGCGTCGTCTTCCGGATCCTGTTGGTGGAATATGGTCTGGGAAATGGCGCTCATGTAGTCTGCTGACAGAATCGGAGCGAATGCTTTCTGGGGGGTATACTTGCTGATAAATCAGGGCAGTGACAATGTCTTCAATAAACTTTATTAAGGTGGTGGGTGTTTCTGTGGATTTTTGGTATATTATGAAAGAATTTAAAAGGGCCAAATGAAAAAAGTAAATTGCGACTTTTTTGTACCAGAATAATGATTTTCTTGTTGAAAGATAGGGCTGCAACAACTGATCGTTTAAATCCACCCCCCCCATGTATTTATTGTACTCAGTGATACGGGTAGGCTTGCGAACGGTACCGCGTCTTCTGTGAAGTTCCACCGAGGTGTCATCGTGGATGGTGGACATGATGTACACGTCTTTTCTATCCCTCCACTTCACAGCCAACACTTCTTCGTTCCTCAAGCTTCTCGATTCCCCCCTTGGAATGTTTGTGGTGACAAGACACTCTGGGAAGCCCTTTCGGTTTTTTCTAGTTGTACCACAGGCCAAAGTTTGTTTGAGATGTAGGTGGCGGAGAAGGGGCAAACTCGTATAATAATTATCCATATAAATATGGTACCCCTTTTGGAGGAGTGGGAATGCCAACTCCCAAACAATTTTCCCACTTATTCCCATATACGAGGGACACTCAGGGGGCTGGAGCTGGGAATCTTTCCCTTCGTACACGCGGAATGCGTACACATAACCGGTGGCACTTTCACAAAGCTTGTTAAGCTTCAAGCCATACCTCGCCCTCTTACTGGGTATATATTGTTTGATTCCCAGCCGGCCTGTGAAATGCACCAGGGATTCGTCCACAGATATATTTTTTTCAGGGACATAAACTTCGGCAAACTTCTGGGAAAAAAAATTAATTAGGGGGCGAACTTTATATAATTTGTCAAAGTTTGGGTGATTTCGGGGGGGGCACTGTGAGTTGTCATTGAAATGCAAGAAGCGCATTATGATTTCGTATCGGGACCTGGACATGGCTGCTGAAAAAATTGGCATATGGTGGATGGGTCTGGTCGACCAATACTTATGAATTTCATTTTTTTTTGTAAGCCCCATGTTCAGGATTAGGCCTAAAAACAATTTTAGCTCCACTACTGTTAGCGGTCTCCACTCAAAAGGGCGGGCATAGCTGGAGCTGGGGTTGGCTGCAATAAATTGTTGGGCAAACAGATTAGTTTGGTCCACGATGCCTTGAATCCAATCGTTTGGGAAAAATAAATTTAAAAAATCCATTTGTGTAAATCCTGCAGTGTTGACCTGCACACCCGACTGTGCTGTAAAAGGGGGGATCGTGGCTGACCCTGTGGTAGAAGGCAGCCACAATGGGTTTGCCAAGGAATCTGGAAGATGGGTTTGGGCCCTACTTCTTTGGCGTCCACTTGTGCTGGGTCTTTCCTCCTGGGGTCTACCGCCGCTGGCACTGCTGGTAGCTGCCTGGTTTTCAGATCGTCGTCTTTTTGGACGGACTACTTCCTCCTCTAAATCTGATCCAGATGTGCTGCCTTCGGGGGGCTCATATTCCGAATCAGAACCAGAATCTGAACTGAGCGGTGAGAGCTCCCCGTTGCTCTCATCGGTCAGACTCAGGATCTGGTATGCCTCTTCTGGGGTGTACATCTTTCTGGACATAGTGGCTGACTGGCTGTATGTACTCTGGTGGCAAGTGATGAGGTGGCGGGTACTCTGGTGGCAGATGATGAGGTGGCGGGTACTCTGGTGGCAGGTGATGAGGTGGCGGGTACTCTGGTGGCAGGTGATGAGGTGGCGGGTACTCTGGTGGCAGGTGATGAGGTGGCAGGTACTCTGGTGGCAGGTGATGAGGTGGCAGGTACTCTGGTGGCAGGTGATGAGGTGGCAGGTACTCTGGTGGCAGGTGATGAGGTGGCGGGTACTCTGGTGGCAGGTACTCTGGTGGTGAGGTGGCGGGTACTCTGGTGGCAAGTACTCTGGTGGCAGGTGATGAGGTGGCAAGTACTCTGGTGGCAGGTGATGAGGTGGCGGGTACTCTGGTGGCAGGTGATGAGGTGGCGGGTACTCTGGTGGCAGGTGATGAGGTGGCGGGTACTCTGGTGGCAGGTGATGAGGTGGCGGGTACTCTGGTGGCAGGTGATGGACAGGTACTCTGAGATGACAGGTACTTTGAGGTGACAGGTACTCTGAGGTGACAGGTACTGAGGTGACAGGTACTGAGGTGACAGGTACTGAGGTGACAGGTACTCTTTATTTAGGAGGGGCGATCTGGGCACAGTAGTACATGTAATTAGTAACTCACTGTTAGCTGATCTCTTCTCCTCACACTGGATCGGTGTGTGAGGAGAAGAGCCCAGCAACAGCAGTTACTGTGTGACTGTGTGTTTATTTACATTAGTGACCGGCTGTGATTGGACACAGCCGGTTATGTGATGCAGAGCCATGTCATTGGCTACAGTGATCGGGGCTGAGCTGTATCCAGGGGAAAAGCCTCAGCCCCGATCACCGCTCTGATCACTCCTCTTCCGCCGGAACCCGCCTCATACACGCTTCCCAATGCCGCTCTGCATCCGCCGTTACCGACGCTCCGCCGCCCGCCGCCCGCCGCCCGCCGCCGCCCCCGCTTCAATACCCCCATCGGGGAACGGCTGTGTCCTGAGGGACACAACGGTACCCCGATCGCCGCTCTGCGGGCCCCCAGGGGCCCGCCGTAGCGGCGGAAAGCCGAGGCCGTCATATGACGCCCACCCAGGATGGGAGATCCCATCTGTGGACGTCATTTGACTATGGCCGGGTATTGAAGCGGTTAAAGCATGTCATGTTTGGTATCCATGTACTCGGCCTAAGATCATCTTTTTTATTTCATCAAACATTTGGGCAATATAGTGTGTTTTAGTGCATTCAAATTTAAAAATTGTGTTTTTTCCCCAGAAAATTCGTATGAAAAATCGCTGCGCAAATACTGTGTGAAAAAAAAAAAAATGAAACACCCACCATTTTAATCTGTAGGGCATTTGCTTTTAAAAAATATATAATGTTTTGGGGTTCAAAGTAATTTTCTTGCAAAAAAAATCATATTTTCATGTAAACAAAAAGTGTCAGAAAGGGTTTTGTCTTCAAGTGGTTAGAAGAGTGGGTGATGTGTGACATAAGCTTCTAAATGTTGTGCATAAAATGCCAGGACAGTTCAAAACCCCCCCAAATGACCCCATTTTGGAAAGTAGACACCCCAAGCTATTTGCTGAGAGGCATGTCGAGTCCATGGAATATTTTATATTGTGACACAAGTTGCGGGAAAAAGACACTTTTTTTTTTTTTTTGCACAAAGTTGTCACTAAATGATATATTGCTCAAACATGCCATGGGAATATGTGAAATTACACCCCAAAATACATTCTGTTGCTTCTCCTGAGTAAGAGGATACCACATGTGTGAGACTTTTTGGGAGCCTAGCCGCGTACGGGACCCCGAAAACCAAGCACCGCCTTTAGGCTTTTTAAGGGCGTAAATTTTTGATTTCACTCTTCCTTGCCTATCACAGTTTCGGAGGCCATGGAATGCCCAGGTGGCACAAACCCCCCCCCCCCCCATGACCCTATTTTGGAAAGTAGACACCCCAAGCTATTTGCTGAGAGGTATAGTGAGTATTTTGCAGACCTCACTTTTTGTCACAAAGTTTTGAAAATTTAAAAAGGGAAAAAAAAATGTTTTTTCTTGTCTTTCTTCATTTTCAAAAACAAATGAGAGCTGCAAAATACTCACCATGCCTCTCAGCAAATAGCTTGGGGTGTCTACTTTCCAAAATGGGGTCTTTTGGGGGGGGGGGGTTGTGCCACCTGGGCATTCCATGGCCCCTGAAACTGTGATAGGCAGTGAAGAGTGAAATCAAAAATTTACACCCTTAGAAATCCTGAAGGCAGGGATTGGTTTTCGAGGCCCCGTACGCGGCTAGGCTCCCAAAAAAAAAAAGTCCCACACATGTGGTATCCCCATACTCAGGAGAAGCAGCTGAATGTATTTTGGGGTGCAATTCCACATATGCCCATGGCCTGTGTGAGCAATATATCATTTAGTGACAACTTTTTGTAATTTTTTTTTTTTGTCATTATTCAATCACTTGGGACAAAAAAAATTAATATTCAATGGGCTCAACATGCCTCTCAGCAATTTCCTTGGGGTGTCTACTTTCCAAAATGGGGTCATTTGGGGGGGTTTGTACTGCCCTGCCATTTTAGCACCTCAAGAAATGACATAGGCAGTCATAAACTAAAAGCTGTGTAAATTCCAGAAAATGTACCCTAGTTTGTAGACGCTATAACTTTTGCACAAACCAATAAATATACGCTTATTGACATTTTTTTTACCAAAGACGTGGCCGAATACATTTTGGCCTAAATGTATGACTAAAATTGAGTTTATTGGATTTTTTTTATAACAAAAAGTAGAAAATATCATTTTTTTTCAAAATTTTAGGTCTTTTTCCGTTTATAGCGCAAAAAATAAAAATGGCAGAGGTGATCAAATAAGGGAAGAAAAGGACGCAAATTTCGTTTGGGTACAGCATTGCATGACCGCGCAATTAGCAGTTAAAGCGACGCAGTGTCAAATTGTAAAAAGTGCTCTGGTCAGGAAGGGGGTAAATCCTTCCAGGGCGGAAGTGGTTAATAAGTCTCTAATTATGTGAGATCTAATGTTAAAACCGCTTGATCTTACCGGATCTAACGAATATCTATTAGCCTGAATGATTTTTGGCCAGAAAATTTGATAAGGGGGGCTAACCCGTCCATATGTACCACCTAATATCTCTATTTTGATGTGGAATATCTCTGAAATGATGTGAGATCTAACGTTAAAAACACTTGATCTTACCGGATCTAACGAATATCTATTAGCCTGAATGATTTTTGGCCAGAAAATTTGATAAGGGGGGCCAGCCCCCCTCATTAATCACTTAATACGTCTCTAATTATGTGAGATCTAATGTTAAAACCGCTTGATCTTACCGGATCTAACGAATATCTATTAGCCTGAATGATTTTTGGCCAGAAAATTTGTTAAGGGGGGCTAACCCATCCATATGTACCACCTAATATCTCTATTTTGATGTGGAATATCTCTGAAATGATGTGAGATCTAACGTTAAAACCGCAT
This sequence comes from Lithobates clamitans, assembly GCA_037952925.1. Classification (NCBI taxonomy): domain Eukaryota; kingdom Metazoa; phylum Chordata; class Amphibia; order Anura; family Ranidae; genus Lithobates; species Lithobates clamitans. Next base: position 2,228,995 of record JBBGZY010001526.1, read on the forward strand.
GATCTTACCGGATCTAACGAATATCTATTAGCCTGAATGATGTTTGACCAGAAAATTTGATAAGGGGGGCCAGCCCGTCCATATGTACCACCTAATATCTCTATTTTGATGTGAAATATCTCTGAAATGATGTGAGATCTAACGTTAAAACACTTGATCTTACCAGATCTAACCAATATCTATTAGCCTGAATGATTTTTGGCCAGAAAATTTAATAAAGGGGGGGCCAGCCCCCCCCTCATTAATCACTTAATACGTCTTTAAATATGTGAGATCTAACGTTAAAACCACTTGATCTCACCGGATCTAACGAATAACGGATCTAACGGATCTAACGAATGATTTTTGGCCAGAAAATTTGATAAGGGGGGGCTAACCCATCCATATGTACCACCTAATATCTCTATTTTGATGTGGAATATCTCTGAAATGATGTGAGATCTAATGTTAAAACCACTTGATCTTACCGGATCTAACAAATTGCTTCCAAAATAGCTAACTTTGTGGTCAATTTTTTGATAAGGTGGGGCTGATGACGGGTTAGCCCCCCCAGCAAATAACTGTTAATATTGCTTCTTCTGTGTGAGATCCAACGCAAGCAACAGTTGATCTAACCTGATCTAACAAACTACATAAGATTTTTTTAAAAATTTTGATATGGGGGCTAAGCAGAGGTACCCCGAGGACCCGCTCATGGCCGACATCGCCCGGGAGTACAAGTACCACCGAGCCGCCTACACCGCCACCGCCCGCACCTGGACCCAGAGACACGCCGGGGCCCCGGGGGACACACACAAGAGGGCGGGGCCCGAGAGGGAGGAGCCGAGCAAGAGGCCCTGCCGGGGGGAGGAGCAGGGTGACTTCACGGGGCGGGCTCAGAGATGACCGGCTGGGGGGAGGAGTCTGACTTATGTGACATGTGTGCAGCAGAGGAGTCACATGACTTTGTTGTCCCCATGTGACTCCAGAACCAAACAACCCCGCCCCCTAATAATGCCCCACCCAGCCTGCTCCACCCTGAGTGATAAGACTGTTGATATCACAGGAGGGTCTGCCCAATCCAGCTCACCCCCTCTGATCCTGTCCCACCCTGACTGATGATGTCACAGGAGGGTCTGTCCAATCCAGCTCACTCCTCTGATCCTGTCCCAGCCTGCCTAAATGGAAGCTTGGTGTCCCCATGTGACTACACAAACACTCTGGCTTATCCCTGAGGGTGTCACAGGCTGCTCCACCATAAATAAGACTGCCTGTGTTATGGAAGGAATAAATGGCTGATCGTGTCCCCATGTGACTTGAGGCCCGAACTTTGGCTTGTATACATGATGGTCGCCTGGCCTGCTTCACCCTCAATGACGGCCTGTCTTATGATGTATCAGGAGGGTATGAATGGCGGCCGCTGTCCCCATATGACTCCAGAACCAACTGATCTAGCTTACCCCTCCGATGGTGTCCCAGCCTGCTCCACCCTGAATTGCAGCCTGTGTTCTGGATAGTCTACATAGCAATCTCTGTCCCCCCATGTGACTTCTGAACCAAATTGAGTCAGCATTAAAAAAAATAAAATAATAGCTTGTATTGCGAAACGCTTGTAAACCACGTTACTCGCAATCTGAGGTTTTACTGTATGTTCCACCCTGAATGACAGCCTGTTATGGATAGTATAAATGGCAGTTGGTGTCGCTGTAACTTCTGAACCAAATTAGCTTTTTTCTGGTGGTGTCCCAGCATGCTCCACTCTTTATGACAGCCTGTTACATGATGGCAGTTGATGTCACCATGTGACTTCTGAACTAAATACTCTGGCTTATCCCTGATGGTATAAAGCAGGGATGTGCAGTTGGCGGACCTCCAGCTGTTGCTAAACTGCAATTTCCATCATGCCTCTGCCTCTGGGTGACATGTTTGTGGCTCTGAGTCTTGCTATGCCACATGGGAGTTGTGTTTCTGCAGCAGCTGGAGGTCCGCTAGTTGCATATCCCTGATGGTATAAAGGTAATGGGGACGCTGCTGCAGGTCAGTCCACCCTAATGGGTGCGGGTCCAGCTCCTTCCCTGAAGACCTAATGTTCGGTGTGGTGGATGAATACTCTCCAGTAAGATGAACCTCCTGTAAATTTAAAGGTTCAACGGGAGAGGTGAGACTTCTAACATGCTTCACACTAGAATGCGTATTAATAGAAAAGTTTGGATTGGTTTGCATTATGTTCGAAGTCTCACTTTGCCCCTGTTTTTGAGACATATAATTATAAAAAAAAATTTATTTTATGGAAGTAATGAAGTGTGTTTTGTTGGGGTGCGGCCATCCCCTCTATTGAATATTGCCATCCCCTGATAGTGTACCAGAATGTTCCTGGATGACGGCCTGCCCCACGATCTCCCAGAATGGTGGATGAACATCAGCTGACGTCCCCACGGGACTCTGGAACCAAACATCTTTTCCCCCATGTCCCAGTATACTTTACCTTATGAAGTTGCAGGATGTTCTGGCTGCTGGTGACTCTTTAACCATCCACTCTTAGTGATGTCCCAGCATGCACTGCACTGAATGGTTCTCTGTTCCTCATGACCTCACAAGAACAAGTTTATCAGTGCTGGTGACTCTGCATCATCAATCGTCCTATAATCCAGGGGGGTGTCACAGAATTTCCTTTAAAACCCGTCCTTCGAGAAATATGGAGGTTGTTATTGCTGCCGTACTTTTTGAAAATGCTAGTTGCCTGGCTGTCATGCAGCTTTTCTTGCTTCATTACATTGAATCAATTCTTAACGTTTGCAACCTGTACTGATGACGGATGCAATTTACAGGCTGCTAGAGTTGACAATGTGACACTACAGAAATGGTTTTCTCTGAAAGGGTGGCGGGAGTTTGAATGTATATACCGGTAGTTAATAAAAAAATGTTTTATTGATGGTTTATAAAATGTTAATTTATGTCCATGCACGGTTTGCAGTGGAGAGCAATTGTGTGAATATTGTGAACAAAAACATTTCAAGATTAAAGTTTCCTTAATGATATTGTTCTTATAGTTGGACCTCCTATTGAATGTTTTTTGCTACTTTTTTCTTTCTTTCATCTCCTCCTCTTCTTCCCGTCGTCTGTCTGGTTTAAGTCCTGCTTTGAGTTTTTTTCTGTTATATTTGTGTCACCCACCCCATAATTTCTTTGTAAGTTCCAAAATAAAGTAAGAGAGAAAAAAAAAAGAGTGGTCCCTTCCCTCCTTCTCCTCCTCTTGTTCGTGTCCAGAGGTGGCTCTCTCCACCCGTGTTCTGACAAGAAAGGCGCCGCTGTTTCCTGCTCAAGCAGCCCCTCCCCCCTTCCTCCTTCTGTCAGAAAAGGAGAGCAGCCGGAGATGAGATCGGAGGCGGAGCGGCTGGTCTCTGTGTGGATGGGGGAGAATGTGAAGGATGAGGATGGGGGGATACAGGACTTATATAGCGCTGACAGTTTACGTAGTGCTTTACAACCTGAGGGTAGACAGTAAAAATACAATACACTTTAATACAGTAGGAATCAGAGGGCCCTGCTCGTTAGAGCTTACAATCTAAGGGGAGGGTCAAGAGATACAAGGGGTAATAACTGTGGGGGATGTGCTGATGGAGAAATAAAATGTACAGTTGTTAGGTAGGGGCCAGATAGGCTTCTCTGAAGAGATGAGTTTTCAGGGATCGTCTGAAGGTGGATAAAGTAGGAGATAGTCAGACAGATTGGAGTAAAGCATTCCAGAGGATGGGAGAGGCTCGGGAGAAGTCCTGAAGGCAAGCATGGGATGAGGTGACAAGGGAGCTAAAGAGCAGGAAGTCTTCGAAGGAGCCTTGTGAACTATTTGGTCTTAGTATTAGTTAGTATTATGTATTTGAATTCCCATTTGTGCCTCCAGAAGTTATGGACGATTTGGAGACCCTCAGAGAAGGCTGGTGTGAGGCTGAAATACAGTGAGGGAAAAAAGTATTTGAACCCCTGCTGAGTTTGTTTTCAATAGTTTTTATTAAGATATCAACAAAAGAATGCAGCAAGAATACAGGTATAACCATTGTGCAACAATTAGTACCAGACAGATCATAAAATACAGTAAAGATGGAGACCAGTATGTTGTCAGCAGTAGGTTAAGTCTAAGAAGACTGACTCCAGTGAGAGGGGATATTCCTTCACCCCAGCACCCCTTAAGGGAACTCACTGTGCCGGGAGGGGAGGCCCCCCCCAGGTGGAGCCTAACATCCAATATTATTGCATATGGTGTAACAAAAGTGAAGCAAAACTGTTAGAAAGGAGAGTGAATCAAAATATGAAGTGTCTAGCATGAAGACTGAACCTAGACTGTTGGGAGAACAAACAGAGATTACGGCAATAGTTGCATGTGGAGGTTCAATAGATGGAGGGAATCGAACCATAGGTCCAATCTTCATCAAATTAGCTTTGGTAACAATCTGAAGAGGGCTTTCGTCTGTAAGTAAGTATGGGCTGAAGTAGCTTCTCCAAGTGTTAGCAAAGTAGTAGAACCTGTATGCAGACAACAAGAAGTATAGAAGAGGAAAGGAAAGAGGAGAGAAGAGAAAAGAGAGGGTAGAGAAGAAAAGGATGATACATCGTAAGACGGTGCAGTACTTGCTCATCTACAGAAGCCCGGGTGATGGAGATGCCGTGGGTGGTAGAGATATGCAGGGCTTTTTTTCAGCGGGAACGCGGGGGAACACAGTTCCGTCACCTCCACCACTGAATGTTTGTAATGGCAAGGAATGCTGGGTTGTGCTACAGTGTCTATTGATGCTGGCTGCTGATCGATCTATTGTTGCTGGAGGGGATCTATTTCTACAGAAGGGTTGATTGCTGCTGGAGAGGTCTATTGTTGCTGGTGGGGGATCTTTTGTTGCTGGGGTGGGTCTTATGTTGCTGGGGGGTCAGTTGTCGCTGGGAGGGATCTACTGTTGAGGGAGCAGTCTATTATAGCTGGCTGCTAGAGGGTCTATTGTTGCTGGGTGGTATTTTGTTGTAGGTGGTCCATTGTTGCAGGGGGGAATCTATTGTTGCTGGTGGGTCTATTGTTGTTGATTGTTGGGGGTCTATTTTACTGCTTTTCTTGTTATCAATAACAAATTCCATACAAATTACTTAGTACCACAAATGTTACTTGGTTCTGTATTCTCTAAAAGTAGCAGTGCTGGGGGTGGAACCAAGGACTGGTGCTCAGAGGTAGGTAGGGGCAAAGACAATGGGTAACTCCCAAAAGGGGGAGTTCCTGCACCTATTCTCTGAGAAAAAAAGCCCTGGAGATATTTATCTAGTCCAGGCATCCCAGATAGCATCGTGTTTGGAGGTAGTGTCCAGAAGGATGCTAACCGTTTTCTCCTGGGCCATGATCCATGAAATCTTTCTCTTGACCAATAGAAATGATACAGTTGGTCTTTTAAAGCCTGTGCAATTGTGAGTTTAGTCCCAAGGAAAATGAACATAAGAAGTCGTTGGACTAATTTAGGGGTGTTTGGGCAAGGAAAGTTTAGGAGAGCTAGCTGAGGAGACTTTTGGATTGGTAATCCCGTTATTTTCCTAATGATAGTAAATATCTTATTTCATAGGCCCCTGAGCCTGGGGCAGTCCCACCAAATGTGCAGCATGGACCCAATATGCCCACAATTGCGAAAGCACATGGGAGAGGCGTTTGGGTAGATTTTGGAGAGTTTTAGGGGGACCATATACCACCTCATGAGGACTTTCATATTCGCTTCAATTAATGCTATATTCAAAATGCCCTTATATGCTGCAGTAGAAGCTCTATGCCATTCTTCAATACTCCACGTGTGTTGTAGGTCGCTTTCCCATTCTCTCATAAAGAGTGATTTGGTCTCAGCCTTAGCAAGTGATCGGTAAATCACCATAATTCCGCCCCTCTGCTCCACAGCCTGATCACACCACCGTTCATATTCCGTGATTGAAAGTGGGGTGGGATTGGGGGACCGAAGGGACTGAAGAAAGTGAAATATCTGTCTGTATCGGAATCTTTCTATGCTGGGCATGTCAAGTTTGTTAATGCAATGGGCCAAAGTAAGGGGTCCCGTAGGGTTAGCAAAATGTCCTATCCTATACATCCCCTTATCCAACCACCACTGGAACGCTTTTATGTCCATGCCAGGAGGAAAAAGAGAGGCATTAAATTTCCAATGAAACCCATGTTGATGAGTCATCGGTTTGTGTATGATCAAGAGGAGGAAAGAGTGGTCCGACCAGACAGAATCCTTAATGAATGCTTTTCGCACTAGTGGGGTGTGTTTTTTGCAAAATGAGGAAGTGATCAATTCTGGCAAAAGTATTGTGGGGACTGGAATAGTGTGTATAGTCCCGAGTCCCAGGATTTAGTTCTCTCTAGGCGTCCACCAGACCCTGTTGGAAAATCTGTCTGGCTACGTTGAGACTCTGTCTGGTGGGACGCACACCATCCTTTCCCGGGGGCCGGGACTTATCCTTTCCTGCGTCAAATGCTATGTTCGAATCTCCGCCATATAGGACCATGCCTTCCAGCATTGGAGCTATGGTGAGAAAGAGGGATTGAAAAAATTTTGATTGGCCTTGATTAGCTGCATAGTATGAGATTAAGGAGTAAAGCTGGTTATCAGTGAGTCTCTTCACTAGAATGAACCTGCCATCAGGGTCCCTAAATTCTGAGGTCAGTGAAAATTGGGAAAAGAATATGCCCACCCCTTTAGTTTTTTTGTCAGAATAGGCAAGGTAGAACGTAGGGAATTTGGCATGTATGAAAGACGGGGCATAGGATTTTGGGAAGTGCGTTTCCTGTAGGAACAGTATATCTATTTTTTGGTCATGATAATATTGAAAGACTTTCCGACGCTTAATTGGGGAGTTAATCCCCTGTACGTTGTGTGAAGCAAAGCGCAGGACCTGTGTGTAAGTGGTGTGATCAGCTATGGAGCAATGTAGGCTGAGATGCCAGCAAACCCCAATCACCTACCTTTTATCGGAGGGGTGATTCATGGTCACGAGCCGACCTCAAGACCAAAAGATCACGTTCCCGGATCCTGCGGGCGAGCGAGAGCACACACGTCACTGAAAAGAATAAAAATTTAGTAAAGGGTAGAAGAGGGAAAGAGAGGTGAAGAGTAGTAAGAAAAGAGAGAAGGATCAAGGGATATGGGAGAAATGCGTTCTCCATATCCCGAGATACAAATATGGTACCCCCAACTAGTGGGGGAGATCCCAACCAGGAGCAGGAAGAAAAAAACTCCGGCTCCGAGTGTAGGAGGAAAACATTGGTAATAAACAATCTATAACATGTTAGGACACATTCCCCTCCCCAACTATAACTTATAACAAACCCTTTAAAGGTAGATTCTGGGAGGATCAAAACCTGAAGGGGTCACAAAGGGAAAAAAAAAAACAGTGAAGATCGCAAAGGATCAATGTCCCCCAAGACCTATGAGGAGCCCTCTCAAGAAGGAGGTGGGGAGCAGAGAGCCTGTGGGGTGGGTGAGGTGGTAACTCAGGGGATTCTAGAGTAAATGTTTTCGTGGAGCAGCGGCTAATTTAATGCTCGGTAACTGATGGCGGGAAACAAGAGACAACGACGTTTGTCAGGAAAAAGAACCACCTATAGGACCTAGGGAGGTGTAAATTAGTAAGAGAATTAGAAAGAAAGAGAATTCCGGAAATGTTCCCGATCAGGTCATATAAAAGGAAGTTCCACAGCTGAGGGTAACCGTAGCAGTGTACTGAATCCAGCAGGGTAAGTATAATCACAGGGTAGTGAGGTCAATTGAAGAGATCAGGGAGGCCTGAGCGCCCACATCCCAAAAAGGGATGAGAAAGGGAATAAGTTAAGTGGGTCTTTTAGTTCATGTAGCAATGCCTTCCTTGGCTTTCTTGTACTTGGGTTTTTGCCACGTAGATGTGAGAGGACTAGATGGGGGAGGCCATTTGGGCAGGCTGGACGGAGATGATTTCATCTGTGAAGTTGGGTCAGTGGGCAAGAGGCCCAGTTTTTTCAGCAAAAGTTCTCCTTCCGCGAGTGTTGAGAATCTGAAGGGCTTGCCGTTAAATTCAAACTTCAGGCTCAGGGGGAAAAGCCACCAGTATTTAATATTTTTCTGTTGCAGGACAGTCAGAAGGGGTTTGAGTGCTCGCCTTTTGTGGATGGTATAGGGAGAAATATCAGCATAGACTTTATGACCCAGAAGCTGAATTTGAGGGATGGTGCGAGCTCTCCTCATGACTTCCTCTTTAACATTGTAGTAATGAGATTTCACCACAATGTCCCGAGGTAGACCATCTGAGCGAGGGGGACCAAGGGCTCTGTGGGCCCAATCAAGTTCCAATTTGTGAGCTCTGATGTCAGGTATAAGGTTTTTGATGAGAGAGTGCACTGCTTCTGGAATGTCAGTGAAAGTCTCAGGAAGGCCTCTGATCCTAAAGTTCAGCCTTCTGGACCTATTTTCAAGGTCATCAATTTTGGCTATGGCCCCCTCCAACTGTTCATGTAGTTCTTGAAAGCGATCTGTGTTTAGATTGACTCGATATATTGTGGCGTCCATTTTATTTTCAATATGCTCAATGCGAGAGCCCAAGAGGTGAAGGTCTGATTTAATATCTGAGGTGATATCTGAGGTGATTTTAGCAGCAGTTTGAGCAAGACCTTTATCGAGCATTTCTGCAAATCTTGTGTAGCACTAACTCTTGGTGGAGCTGCTGGTTTAAAGCGGGCTGTTACCTTCACTCTCGATACCTCTGTTTCACCGGCACCAGGTCTAGGGTTCCGTTGAGTTTACCTCTAGACGATATAAGCACCAAACACTTGAGTAAGTTTTCCAATGCTTTAATGAACCAATAAAAGGAAGTAGCAGGAAAGAGGTAGAAGGAAAGCTGCAGGGAAGCTCAAATACCTTTCCTTATTTTTCTTTAGAACATTCTTCGGAATTGAACACTTGTAGCTGAATGGGCTCCCCTTGTGGGATTCAATCTTTTGCCCGCCTGGATAGGCCGCTCTCACTTGCCTAGCAGCCAGTACGTAGCACGAATAAAAGTCTCTGCCACAGACTTGTTTGGAATAAAACCCGTACGATCCTCTGCCACAGGATGTATTGGTTTGCGATGAATGTCAGACACAGTACTTGAACCTTTAAGCCAACCCAACAGACAGGCTTCTGGGCCCACCCACAAGCCGCAGCGATGTGGGCCTCTGGAACGGAGGACCACGAGGTGGTATTTTCAACACCTACCTGTCGGCCAGGAGGGCCAGCAGGTGGCTGAAAACGAACCCCTAAATATGGCATCTGTCCCATAAATACGGCATCTGTCCCATAAATACCCTCTCCCAGAATGCAACTCGGAGGACCACCTCCACCGAGTTATCTCTGGGACAGAGGAGCACTCATCCGCTTCAGAACGTTGCTTTTCCAACACCAGCCTATGGCGACAACGACACCCACCAGCACAGTGTGGAACTACGCGCAACGTCAGCCAAGCTGGAACAGAGGCAAATCTAACTTCCTCTAATAAGCGACCCACGAAATTTACCTATCAGCGGTAGATCAAAAATCTACCAGCACTACACTTGTAAGGAGCATAGTGATATCATGGGGATGTGAGGTAATCTGGCTCATATCCTGCTGCTGCATTCCAGGCCATTGTGAGTCTGAAACAGTGGGTGACTTGTTTATTTCATCCAGAGTCTGATCGATAAGGGATATCGTGGAAGCTGGTGACGCTGGTCCCATTATTGATGGAAGCATTGGGGCCCCTCCACATACCTCCTCCTGAAGAGCAGTACGTCAGGGAGAAGAAGCTGTTGTGCCTGTGTAAGCAGCATCATGGGTCTGCCATTCTGCCGCCATCTTAGGTGTCTTCGCGGCTGCTAGCAGTGGGGGTCCGTTTCGGTGGACCAATCCGCCCGTATCTGTGCCCGAGGGTTGCCCGGGTACTCTGGTCCTGACTGAGGGTATGGAGGGAGAGTGTGTCCCTTGCGGGGTGGGGCGACGAAGGCTCGGAGCGGGATGGAGCTCTGTGATCAAGCTTCCATGTCACAGAGCGCCGCGCATGCGCCTCCCCTGCTGATTTTGTACGTTTGCCCACTGACAAAGAAATGATCAGCCTATAGTTTTAATGGTAGGTTTATTTTAACAGTGAGAGGCAGAATAACAACAGAAATATCCAGAAAAATGCATTTCAAAAAAGTTATAAATTGATTTGCATTTTAATGAGTGAAATACGTATTTGACCCCCTATCAATCAGCAAGATTTCTGGCTCCAAGGTGTCTTCTATACAGGTAACGAGCTGAGATTAGAGCACTCTCTTAAAGGGAGTGCTCCTAATCACAGCTTGTTACCTGTATAAAAGACACCTGTCCACAGAAGCAATCAATCAGATTCCAATCTCTCCACCATGGCCAAGACCAAAGAGTTGTCCAAGGATGTCAGGGACAAGATTGTAGACCTACACAAGGCTGGAATGGGCTACAAGACCACCACTAAGCAGCTTGGTGAGAGGGTGACAACAGTTGGTATGATTATACACAAATGGAAGAAACACAAAAAGAAAAGTCAATCTCCCACCTGCGGCCTGATTGTTTCACACTGTTGCTTTCCTCCTCAGGACTGCAGGGAACTTACCAGACATACCGACTCACTGATGGATTTTTCTTACTGCTGGGCTTCTGATTGCCTTCCAATTCTCCCCCCTGACTCCTTGAGCCCAGCAGCACATTTCAGCACACAAGCAGATGTCTCGGCTGTTGAAGAGCCGCTCAGCTTACTCCTTGACCCCCCAGATACTGTTTGGAGGGGTTTGGGATCGGCTCTTGCACAGGACCCCCCTTTGCAGTCGGCGAGCTGATTTGGTTTGAGTTGGATACCCGCATATAGAGGATTTTAATGCCCTGTACACACAGGCGGACTTTTCGACCGAACTTGTCCGCCGGAACGAATCCGTCGGACAAATCCGACCGTGTGTGGGCTTCATTAGACTTCCGACGGGTCTTTTCGGTCGAAAATCCGACGGACTTTAGATTTGAAACATGTTTCAAATCTTCCCGCCGGAACTCCGCCGGAACCAGTTCCTATTGGGAAGACCATTCGTCTGTATGCTGGTCCGACGGACCAAATACGACGCAAGGGCAGCTACAGCACCTGCTGGCGAGAATGTGGATCGCGCTGGTTCTCGGCGACAGGGTACTATACATCTCGCGCTCGCTGCAATAGGAAAAACACATTTTCCTATTGCAGCGAGCGCAAGAAAGAGACGACAATGTCCCTTAGGTCTGGTATGGGTTTTAAGGGGAACCCCCTACGCCGAAAAATTGGTGTGGGGGTCCTCCAAAATCCATACTAGACCCTTATCCGAGCCCGCAGCCCAGCCGGTCAGAAAGGGGGTGGGGACGAGCGAGTGCCCCCCCCTCCTGAACCATACCAGACCGCATGCCCTCAACATGGGGGGTGGGTGCTTTGGGGAAGGGGGGCGCCCTTCGGCTCCTCCTCACCCCAAAGCACCTTGTCCCCATGTTAATGAGGACAAGGGCCTCTTCCCGACAACCCTGGCTGTTGGTTGTCGGGGTCTGCGGGCAGGGGGCTTATCGAAATCCGGGAGCCCCCTTTAATAAGGGGGCCCCCAGATTCTGGCCCCCACCCTATGTGAATGAGTATGGGGTACATCGTACCCCTACCTATTCACCTGCGGAAAAAAGTGTCAATAAAAAAAACACACTAGACAGGTTTTTAAAGTAATTTATTAGGCAGCTCCGGGGATCTTCTTCCGACTTCTCCGCTCTCTCCGGTTCTTCTCCCGCTCTTCGGCCTCTTCTCTGCTCTCTGGTTCTTCTTCCGGGCTCCTCCGCTATCTTCTGCTCTTTTGCCGCTCTCTTGCTAACGGTGGCCTGGTCTTCTCCATCGTCTTCTTCCCTGTTCTCTTCTTCCGATGTTAAAACGACACTCTCTCCCGCTGTAATGCTGTGTTCACGGTGCGCAATGACTTATATAGGCATTGGGTGTGGTCACCGGGTGATGTCGCCCTGTGACCCCGCCCCTTATGACGGCACAGTCCCGGGGCATGCTGACATCACCTGGTGACCACGCCCCATGCCTATATAAGTCGTTGCGCACAGTGAACACAGCATTATAGCGGGAGAGAGCGTTGTGTCAACATCGGAAAAAGAGAACAGGAAAGAAGACGACAGAGAAGACCGGGCCACCGCTAGCAAGAGAGCGGCAAAAGAGCAGAAGATAGCGGAGGAGTCGGGCAGAAGAACCGGAGAGCGGAAGAAGAACCAGAGAGCGGGAGAAGAACCGGAGAGTGGGAGAAGAGGCTGAAGAGAGCGGAGAAGTCAGAAGAGACCCCTGAAGTCGGAAGAAGACCCCCGGAGCTGCCTAATAAATTACTTTAAAAACCTGTCTAGTGTGTTTTTTTATTGTCTTTTTTTCCCGCAGGTGAATAGGTAGGGGTACGATGTACCCCATACTCATTCACATAGGGTGGGGGGCCGGGATCTGGGGGCCCCCTTATTAAAGGGGGCTCCCGGATTCTGATAAGCCCCCCGCCCGCAGACCCCGACAACCATTGGCCAGGGTTGTCGGGAAGAGGCCCTTGTCCTCATCAACATGGGGACAAGGTGCTTTGGGGTGGGGGGCGTAGGGCGCCCCCCTTCCCCAAAGCACCCACCCCCCCATGTTGAGGGCATGCAGCCTGGTATGGTTCAGGGGGGGGGGGGCGCTTGCTTGTCCCCACCCCTTTTCCTGACCGGCCGGGCTGCGTGCTCGGATAAGGGTCTGGTATGGATTTTGGGGGGGACCCCCACACCGTTTTTTCGCCGTAGGGGGTTCCCCTTAAAATCCATACCAGACCTGAGGGCCTGGTATGCTCTGCGACGGGGCTCGCAAGGTGTTAATCTCACCGATAAAAGAGGCAAGATTGACTTCCTTTTCTAGTCCCGTCGTACCTCATCACGTTCAAAATGAATGGACTTTAGTCCGTGTGTGGGTAAGTTCGTTCGGAAGTCCACCGTAACTCAGTTGAAAGTCCGTCGGGAAGACCGTCAGACCTATTCTGCTGAAAAGTCCTGTCGTGTGTGTGCGGGTCCGTTCATTTGGAAAGTCCGTCGGAAGTTCGCCAAAAGTCCGTCTGGAAGACCGTCGGACCTAGTCTAGTGGAAAGTCCGGTCGTGTGTACAGGGCATAAGGCGAACCTGCTAATACGTTGAACCTGGTCTACTGAGAAGGTGCGATCTAAATCCCTCTCCCATTTACTTATACGATTCAAGGTGGTGTTTCCCGCGGGGGAGTTCAGGAGGTTATACATTAATGATAGAACCCGTGGGAGACTATGCTCTGACGTCCAGTGTTCCTCAAATGTCGTTAATGGTTTATTGAATTGTTGCGGATTAGGCATTGATGTGAGGTAGTGTCGCAATTGGAGGGCAGACCAGAATGGCAGTCTAAAGGGACCTGTGTCGCATCTTAGTGTCTCCAGTGAGGGCCATGAGCCATTTATCAAAAAGTGCTGTGCCCTCGTGCTAAGCAAGCTCGTGATCCTATGCGGAGCGCTGTGCCTATTAATGGGTGCTTCTTCAGGAGTTTTGGCAGGTCGTCATAGCACCAGATCGCTCCCGGCAGCGGAATTCGTGTTTGACCTTGTTCTAGTTGTGTCCATAACTTGGAATTCTGGTGCTGACACCAGTCTATAATTCTCCCTAAATGGGCTGCTTGGTAATACTTCTTCACATCAGGGACTGCCAGTCCCGCATTAAGTTTAGGAAGGGACAAAAGGTCGCGGGGTAAGCAAGGTTTTTTATTTGCCCAGATAAATCTGTTATATTGAGCATGTACCTGTTTAAAAAATGACGGTGGGATAGAGATTGGGAGTGTCTGCAGCAGGTATAAAAACTTAGGTAGGATACACTTTTTAATTAGTTTACATTTACCAAACCAGGTGTGTAGGCCATTTTGCCATGCATCTAATAGGGTCCAGGTTTTAACCAGTAGGGGTGGAAAATTCGGGCCCTTTCACACTGGGGTCGGGGGCGGCGTCGACGGTAAAGCGCTGCTATTGTAAGCGGCGCTTTACCGTTGGTATTCGGCCGCCAGCAGGGCGGTTTTACCCCCCACTAGCGCCTGAGAAAGGGTTAAAAACCACCGTAAAGAGCCTCTGCACTGCACCCTCAGTCCCGGGCCTACATCTTGCACTCCGCATTTCACCGTTCCTTCTCTAGGATCGATCTGGCCTATGCGGGAGGAGCAGCTTTGCCTAGAGCCACGGATATCAGGATACTTCCAAGGGGCATATCAGAACATGCACCGCTGCTTCTGGTCATGGACCTGTCCTCGGCCCCAGAAGCTACACTGTGGAGCCTCTCCAGGTTCTGGGTGTTGGACGCGGCGGTGGATGAGCAGTTCAGGGGGGCATTACAGGAGTACTGGGCAGTTAACCCTGAGTCGACTAGTGCGCTGATGGTGTGGGACGCCTTCAAAGCTTACACCAGGGGGCAGTACCAGACCATTATAGCTAAAGTTCGCAAGGAGAGAAGGGCTGAACTGAACAGTGCAGAAATGGAGGCGGGTCTGCATGAAGCAGGATTTGTTAGATCTAGGGACTCACAGGATTATGTCAAACTACAGTCTCTGACTGGGGAGGTGCTACGAATCCGTACCTCTCTCACTCAGAAACAATTGCTGGCCCAATCACAACGCATTTTTGAACAGGGGGAAAGGTCGGGGAAACTGCTGGCCTGGCTATCACGGGAACAGTCGGGGGGCTATGTGTTTCTCACATACAGGGCCCTAGTGGAGATCTTCTTTATGCCCCTGACAAAATAAACAGTTACTTTGTCTCCTTCTACCCAAACCTCTAGCAACCAAAAGCTCTAAGGTGGTATACACCCAGGATGAACTGACTTCCTACCTAGACCCCATTGACATCCCTTTCCTCACCTTGAAGTATTGAAATGCACTTGACGGCCCCATTACAGTGGAGGAGAACTTAAAGGCGCACAAAACACTCCAATCAGGCAAGACCCCCGGCCCGGACAGTATTCCAGCTGAATTCTACAAGCACTATGCCAAGGAGCTAGCTGTCAGATTACACACCATGTTAATAGAGGCGCAAATGAAAGAGGAACTCCCGAGCTCCTTCAGCGAGGCAGTAGTGGTGGTGATCCCTAAGCCAAGAAAGGACCTCTCCTTGTGCTCCTCATACTGCCCTATATCATTGATAAACATAGACTCAAAACTGCTGGCCAAAGCATTGGCCAATAGACTGAGCACAGCCATATCAGTGCTAGTTCACCCGGACCAAACGGGGTTCATGGGAGAGGCACGGACGTAAACATTAAAAGACTTTTTACACACATGGCCAGGGCACATCCAGAGTCAGGCAGATGTGGTGGCCTCACTCGATGCTGAAAAAGCCTCAGACTCAGTGGAGTGGGGATATCTATGGGGGGTCCTTTCAAGGTTTGGATTTGGCTCTAGGTTTATGACTTGGCTGTGCATGCTCTATACCAACCCGAGAGCCAGGGTCCACACTAATGGTAACCTTTCAGATACATTCCCTTTGGGGAGAGGCACGCACCAGGGATGCACTCTATTACCGGTGCTGTTTGCCCTGGAACCCTTGGCCATCACTTTGAGGGCGGAGACAGGTGAAGGGCATAGTGGTCAGCGTGGTGGAGAAGGTATCCCTATATGCGGACGACACCCTGCTCTACCTTGCGGATGCTTCGCGGTCACTGGGGAGGATATGGACCTATTCGAGAGGTTTGGCCGATTCTCGGAAATTCGCATAAACTGGGACAAGTCGGTCCTGTTCCCACTGCACCCCTCCATCCCAAGGCTAGATACGGGCACCCCCGTATCTAGTGGGTTGAGGAATATTACCTACTTATCAAGATTAAGGGCATTAAGATCAGTGGCACAACAGGCGAATATATAGAGAAGAACATGCAACCCCTCATGTCCCAACTTACGACTAAATGTACAGCTTGCTGCACCCTCCCACTTACACCAGTGGGCAGAGTCAATCTCCTGAAAATGATACTCCTTACGAAATTCCTGTATTTCTTCTGTAACACGATGTCACATATACCCAGAGCCTTCTTTAAGTGCCTGGAGGGAATACTAACCACATTTACTTGGGCTGGGAGGCCCCCCAGAGTGGCAAAGCATATACTATACCTCCCCTTATCGGGGATTGGCGCTGCCCAACTTCCTCTTATACTACTGGGCGGCCATCCTTGTCACAGTGCACTGGTGGTTCTCCAAACCAAAACAGAATACGGAGGTGAGACTGGAGGCTGCTATTCTGGGGTCTTATGCGGCATTGAGCAATCTGGTATTTAGGGGGGTAAAAGCTCCCCATTCCCTGACGGCCCCCATAAAAACAACAATCTGGGTCTGGCAGGAGGCCAGGACGATATACAGCAAACCGAACTGTGTGTCCCCACACACTCCACTCTGGGGGAACCCTAGACTACCTCACCTATGCTACATCCCGGACCCCTTCCAGTGGGCTAGACAGGGGATTACCACTCTAAACCATATTGTACTGAACAGGACGATCATGCCCTTTCCAGAACTAAAACGCCTATATTTACTGCCTAGCTCCTTTGAATTCAAATACTGGCAAATGAGACATGCAATGAGGGCCCAGTTCAAAGAAGTGCTGACTCTTGAATCTGATTCCATCGAGCGCCTGTTGATCTCCAGCGTGATGGGGAAACCCCTCTCTACACTTTATCTCTACAAGACGGTGGCCCATGACACCAAACTCACCCGTTCCCTGGACAAATGGAGGGAGGACATTCCAGCCCTGGGGGAGGACGAATGGGAAGACTGCATATCTACCTTCATTCCCTCTATGATAGCGGCTAAAGACGGATTCATACAACTTAAGTTTATCCACAGGGCATACTTCACCCCGCATAGAATGGCCAGCATATACCCGCATCTCGACCCCTGCTGCCCTAGATGTAGGAACGAGGTTGGGACATTCTGGCATATGGTCTGGTCCTGTCCAAAACTCCGGACATACTGGGAGGAGGTGGCTGGGAAGTTGAGTGACCTGAGCGGGGCACGGGTACCAGCGAAGCCTTTGGTGTTCTTGCTGAGCTATCTGAAGGAGGTTGAGGGGGACAGGTATAGCAAACTTTGCATTACCTTCTCACTGTTTTACGCCAGGAGGGAGATAATGCTGCACTGGAAGTCGGCCAGCCCGCCCACCCTTGAATCCTGGCAAAAGGCGGTCGACTCAGTACTACCCCTGTACAAACTCATTTACGAGAGTAGGCAATGCCCAGGTAAATTCAACAAAGTGTGGTCAGCATGGATGGATGCTCGTGGGTGAGGGGGCGTGGAAGAGTGGGTCTGTGTGAATGGGATCCCCCCCCCCCCGTCTATCTATCATACAGTACTTGCCATAATATCCCACATAGTATTGGCACGACTTTGGTTGCCCCCCCTCCCCCCGGAGACTGATTCAACAACCTTCAATGCTTGAGGGTAAGCTACTGAGAGGGGCTCTAAATGATTATCCATCTTGAATAGGACGCGATATTGCTTTACTCCTCTACAGAATTGATTGCACTATGTATTTGTAGGTTGATAAGCTCCGACTACGGATTACATCTGTAGACAATGCATGTATGGAAACATTATGAATATCTGATTTGTTTATTTAAAAAACTTTCTGTTAAAAAAAATAAAATTATAGACTGTTAATTCCTTTGTCAGTGGGTAAACGTACAAAATCAGCAGGGGAACAAATACTTTTTTCCCTCACTGTATGGGATATTTTACATGTGCCCAAGCCTCATCACAGAGGAGCCAAAGGGTTTTGGGAGGAGTTCTGTAGTATTAAATGCAACTGTAGCTGGGGCAAATTCATATTTAAGGATTGTGTCCTAATAAACAAATTAGACAGGCCTGACCAAGTAAGGTCTATAAGCATTTAGGGCCCAGATAAAGAGATGGTCCAGGTCCCTAATCCGGAATTCTATCTGTGAGCCAGAGGAAGACTGGCTACTTCTATCTTATTTTGACTTTGTTGTCATCCAATTGGCTGACTCTTCCAAGTTCTACACATGGTCCACAGCTGTGTGTCCAGCTGCTGTGCTGAGGATTCAGAGGACCCTACAAGTTTTGGGGCCCTACTGTGACCTCTTTTGAAAGGACTGTTCCTGTACATGGACAGAGTATCCACATCTGTAGCTGCTGACTTTTAATATTAGGGCACTTACCTGTCCACGAATCCAGCGGTGTCCTTACCCAAGCCGATTTTTTCATCGCCACTTGGGTGCTGCCACCACCATCTTGGCTAATAGAAACCGGCAGTGAATGCCTTGCGGCTTGACAGCCAGCTCCCTACTGCGCATGTGCGAAGTGCGATGCGCTTTCGGAATAGCCCCGCTGCGGTGGGAAGGAGGAGGGGAGCTGCACTTCTGGCTGAGTTTGCTCAGTTCCGCTGAGTTCAGCGAGAAGTGGGAGCAGATATCCGTCAAAACCAGGTACCTGCTCCCCTCCAAAAGGTGCCAAATGTGGCAGCGGAGGGGGAGAGGAGGAGACAGAGAGGTGGAGTTTCCCTTTTTGGGTGGCGCTGCGCTTTTCCTTACTGCAACCCTCTCCTTTTGCTATTTGAAGAAGCTGTTTTTTTGTATGTTGGTTTATAAGTTTTTCGTCCAGCCCACCCCCTGCCTCCATTCTAGCCTAGGCAAAATTGGCATGTCCCTACTTCTGCAGCCTTGGGGGATGACCCTGTCATATATCCTAGGAGGTTGAAGGATTAGGGACGCACAGCAGCTGACTGGAGGATCTGAAGGCGAAATAAAGAGAAGATGGCGGAGTGAGACCCAACAGGTGGCAGCAGAGTGGCGGATCGCAGCACAGGAAAACACTGGAATTGCTGGGCATGCGAGTATATAAATTGAAGATAACTCTACAAAAAATTAAGTGGCAATAGAAAAAAAAATCATGGGTAGGGGTGGGGGGAAGTTCTTCTTTAATTCCAGTTAGAGACCTCCCTATAGCAGTTTTACTACTACAGGGCATCCGCTGTGCTGTATATATAAGTCATCCCGCACTTCCTGGTAGCAGGCTTGAATGCATACCACCGCCAGCTTGCTCCTGCTGTGATTATTGACCGTTAGGTACAGAGGCAGAACAGCAGATTACCTGCACACTGTAAAAAAAACACTGGCTAGGCACACAGTTAACCCTTTCATTGCCCCTGATGTTAACCCCTTCCCACCCGTGTCATTAGTACAGTGGCAGTGCATATTTTTAGCACTGATCACTGTATTAGTGTCACTAGTCCCCAAAAAAGTGTCAGTATTTGACTTGCATGATCCATACCAGTCCTTTCAGTGATGTCACAAGGGGCAGGTTCTCCGAGTGACGTCACAGGATGGCCATGCCCCATGGCTGTATAAGAAATGGCAGACAGAGGAGCCGACACAACGGAGGCAGCCATCGTTGGAGGCTTTTATTATTTTTAGTGGGTCAGCAACGGTGGAAGAAGAAGACATCACCAGAAGACAGCGGAGGTAGAAGACAGCACCAGAGGGAGAAGACAGGAAGAAGAAGACATTGGTCCCGGAGAAAGAAGATACGTTAGAGCTACAACGGGGTACATTCTTTGTTTTTGACAAATCCTTTATTAAAAATGGTCTGTTTTTTTTTTTTTAACACTTCAATGCTTTTTTTTGAGTGAATGGGTAAGGGGACAATGTACCCAATACTCATTAACATGGGAGCCATACACTCCTCTATATGGGAGAACTAGAGGTCTCCACCTATGACACAGGTGGACACCTCTGGAGCACCCCACTCCCTCATTAGTGCCTCTCATTAGTGTCCACCTGTGTCATAGGTGGAGACCTCTAGTTCTCCCATATAGAGGCAGGGCTCTCATGGTTCAGAGAAGCAGGATCTCCCAGTCTGAAGATAGTGTAGGACCCACTAATCATGGGGTACTTTGTCGCAGTAAGTGGGCTTAAGCACCATATAGCAATATGGTGTGACCAAATCCCCAAATTTTATTAATAATGTTTTTTGAAAATGTTTAGGTGTTTTAAATAGCCTTGCAGGAGGTAAATGTCTTTTTTGCATGTGTGCGCTGTAATGTTTTGTTCCCCTTTTCTTAAAGGCGGCTCGCAGATTCCCATAAGCCCCCAGCCCACAGACCCCCACAACCAGCGGCCATAGGGACAAGGTGCTTCGGGGGGGGGAGGGCGCTCGCTCGTCCCCTCCCTTTCCTGACCTGTCGGGCTGCATGTTCAAATAAAGGTCTGATATGAACGCAGGGGGGACTCCACGCCATTTTTTAAAGATTTTTTTTTGTCGGCAATTCTTTTATTTTACATTCAGTTGTCAGTGGGGAACCCCACTAACAGCTGATGACTCATTGGTTGGAAAGGAAGCAGCAGCCGGCTTCCTGGCCCGCTCCTTAGAAACAAGCTATATACAGTGTGATTACAGTGTGTTTAAAGAGGAGTTCCACCCAGGGGGGCCATAAAAAAAAAAAAATTAAAAGTCAGCAGCTACAAATACTGCAGCTGCTGACTTTTAATTGGACACTTACCTGTCCTGGAGTCCAGCGAAGCAGGGGATCGAAGCCCCGCTCATCTCCCCCTCCGTTCAGCGGCGCCGGCATTGCAACTGTGGGCGCCGGGCTGTGGCTTCACAGCCTGGCACCCACTGCGCATGCGCGAGCGGCGCCGCTTGCTGTGATTGGCCGCTCAGTCACCTGGGACCTGTAATGGGTCCCAGATGATTGACAGGAGGGAAGGAGCAGAGCGGAGCCCTTCCTGTGCCGAGGGGGAAGTGATGTCACCAGCCCAGGCAAAGGAAGGGGCAGACTACGAGGGACCACCTAGAAACAGGCATTTAGAGGTAAGTTAAAAAAAATAAATAACCAAATTTTTTTGGGGGTTTTTTTTAGGATTTTTTATGTATTTTTGGGTGGAACCCCACTTTAAAGAGAGGAAAAAAAACACAAAATGCATGAAAACTGCATGCAAAAACGCATGAAAAACAAGGGTTCAAAAACACAAAATGCACCCCGCATAGATGTGAACCTAGACTAGTTGAGGACGTGGCTTTGCGGCCTGCTGGAGCGAGATGCATCACTCCTTATGTTGACTGATTACATTTGCCGATGAACTGGCACCCTTTTCTGGTGGCCGGGGCAGCGACAGAGCACTCACTGATGACGCTGCGGGCTTCCACTGCCTGCTCCCACTTCCGACATCTCCTTCCCAAGCCCTCAGCTGGAAGGAGGTTGAAGGTGTTGCGGGCTTGATCTTGTGCCCTTTCCTTAACGGTGAGTGGACAGGAAGTGTGGGGCAGCTGGTTGGAAGGCTTTAGTTTCATTTTCCACACACCCTCCCCCACAAAGATGGAAACAGGTTTTTATTAATTTATTCAGTTTGTTTTATTAAAATTCATTTTTATTCTTTTTCATTCTCTTCAGTTTTGTACTCTCTCCCTGTCATGCCAGGTCCGATCAGGTCCGCCTGTCAGTTTTTCTGGTGGACCCTTCAGTCTTCTCTATGGAGCAGCGGATGTCCGCTGTCACCCGCCACCATCTGATCCGACAGATGGTGGTCCTATTTTCCATCCATCTGGTGGATCAGATCGGATGGAAATTGGCAGGTGGTCTGCTTTTATCTAATTTCCCTATAGAGAAGAGCGGGACAGTGTGCATGTCCGCTCTGCATAACGGATCGGACACTGACCTGTCATCCGCCTGTTCAGCAGGGATCAGCGGAGAGATTCCCCGCTGAGCAAGGGGAAAGGGGCCTAAGGTGGCACGAGTCACTGGATCACTGGATTTCATATCGCTCCCCATGTTTGGTTCAAGTAGTTTTTATGTGTAAATTCAAGATTGGTTATTTTTGTCGTTGAAAATAAAGCTTAGTTAGTTAAAAAAAAACAAAAAAAACTGGCTCCTAACTTTTTTAGCTGGCTCCTAGATTCCAAGCAAATTTGTCAAGCCCTGACCTAAATGCACCCCATATCATGTAAGAGTCATGGAACAGCTTGTAGAGAGTGTAAAATGTTTTATTGAAAGTACAATATTATATTTAGTAGTTTGTATTATAGAAAACATGATTCTTAATATCTATATAGAAACACAATCTCAGTGAGGAAATAGGATGAGACCTGCACCCTAATACGCTCACTGGCCTGTCTACATACCCCCCTAAAATACTCTTGCAGGCCTATTCAATAAGGCAGTGTACAGAGCAATGAAGACATGCAGAATGTGGTTAACCCTGGCAACCAATCCCTCACGGAATATAGCTGATTGGTCCCTGTGGGTTATTTCACTTTGCACATTTGCTCTTTACCTTTAAACACAATCTGTCATAAAGCAAATCACCTGTGTGAAAAGTCTCAGACACAAGTATTCATTCTCCAACCATGGACTTCACACTATGATGCCAAGGCTCTAAAATTGGGCACACATCCGAGGGTTGTAAACTGGAAGCTACAATCTAAGGCTTCTCACATAGGTGGAGCAAGTGCTCTGACACATTCCTCTTCAATAGGTCCGTGGCTCTGTGTCCTAGTCTGACACGCCAGTGCATTCACACTCTTAATGTTTGCTGCAATCTTTGCCACGATTCGCACTCTTCCACACTCACAACCGCAACTTCACAGACAGTCTTGATGTCCAGCATCCCACTCCTATAGCAATCAGTCTCGGCATCTATTGCCTAGTCTAGCCAGGGTACTATTTTTTTTTTTTCCACAGTAAACCGTTTAGCCATAATTTACGACTTTGTGCCGGTTCACACAGGGGCGACTTGTCAGGCGACCTAGTCGCCTGCCGTTCTGTACAATGGAACCGTTCTAATAGGAGCGATGCAAGTCGCTCCGATTTAGAAAAAGGTTCCTGTACTTCTTTTGGGGCGACTTGAGGCGACTTGCATAGACTTCTATACAGAAGTCGTTTTGCAAGTCGCCGTGGATGCCGTGTGCAGGTCGCCTCGGTGAGGCGACCTGCAAGTCGTGCCGCCCCTAGTGTGAACCGAGCCTAAGGGTCTGTGTCAGTGGGCTTTAGGCTTAAATTGGTGGCATCAGTTTGAGATGCTCCTGAGATCATTGACAGGTGCATTTGACCTACAGGTGACTTCCTTCTGAGCTGCATTTGACTTGCTTCAAGTGAGTTTTGCAACCCTATCAATTTGTATGGGAATGCAAAACCCTTTTGAGGTAAACAAAAGCCCATTAACACCGGCCCTAAAGCACATTGAGGGGAAATTACTAAGTCTGGAGCTTAATTGAACAAGCTGAAGAGGGAAGCTGATAGTTTACACTTGCTGTTGGGGTGCAGTAAAATCATGTGATTAGCTGCGCTTTTACCTCCTCTCCTTAAAACTGGAGACATATCACCTGCTCACTGTCTGTTGAACGCCTCTGAAAAGCGATACAACTGCAGTCCTTGAAGCATGTGTAAACAAGCACTTACGGTAGAAATAGTATAGGCAGAGCACAAGCTACACTGTAGCTTGTGGCTACAATTAAAGTGAACCGATTCAGACCTTACAAATAAATTCTTGACATTTCATATGCAATTATGCATGTAAAAATTCCTGACATACTATGCTATAGAGCAGTGTTTCTCAACTCCAGTCCTCAAGGCGCCCCAACAGGTCATGTTTTCAGGATTTCCCTCAGATGAAACAACTGTGGTAATTACCAAGGCAGTGAAACTGATCAAATCACCTGTGCTAAATAATGGAAATCCTGAAAACATGACCTGTTGGGGCGCCTTGAGGACTGGAGTTGAGAAACACTGCTATAGAGCAATGGTTTCCAAACTGCAGCCCTTTTCTTGCCTTAATCTGGCCATTGTGGGAGTATTCCTCTCACTGATATGAAACACTATTCTTCCCACTGACACCAACAATGAGGCACCATTCCTTACACTGACACCAACAGTGTGGCATAATTCTAGCCACTGACACCAGCGTTGGGGCAGTATTCCTCCCCACTGACACCAACTATTGGGCACTCTTCCACTGACACCAACAATAAAACACCATTCCTTCCACTCACACCACTAATGGGGCACTATTCCATTAACCCCTAAGTCTGAAGGAGAGTAAACTGGCCCTTGATCTGATTTGGGTATTTTGAACACAACCAAGAACTGTTGCGGCCACAGGATTTACATGATAATGTCATCTTTAAAATGGCATATCAGACTAGGAAGCTGCTGACCCTGGATGATGCCTGAGCAAGGATGGCTCTGAGCTTCTGGAGAGAAAATCAGATAACGGTATTGCCGGGGGGAGTGCACTGATCTCTGAGAGAGATAAGAAATATCACATTACATGCACTGGTGTGCTGGAGTGCTATTCATCATGAGGAGTGCCCCAATGCACCTACAGGTCTGTAGTGGTGCATTGGGCAATCTATTCAAATGAATGGGCTGCCTTAATACAACACACATTACCTTGCAACACAGTATGCGTCAATGCACCTCAAATGACCCGACTGGAGTGATTAGGCTCTAAATGTTTCACGTATTCATTACTTTCACTTATGAAAACTATATCTGAAACTAGGTACACTTTACCTATGAATGGTTAGGAGCCTTTCATTTCACCACTTAGAGATCACTTGCAGCTGCTTGCAACAGATTTTTTTTTTTACAAATTTAAAGCAAACCTACAGGTACATTCAGAGGCATAGTTTTCGTTCACCAAAAACTGCCTATACAGATAAGACGCGTCTGTAGATGAAAAAAACGGGCAGCTTTGACCAAAGTTGAATAATGCCCTCGCTATATGTGCAAGCCATTTGCATTACTCATGAAGCCTGACTGAAAAACTCCCAGAGATAACATCTTCCCATCCTGCCTTGTTGCTAGGACGTTGCTAAGACACACCCAGCTGTTACTGTTCACATTCACCATCACAGGAATGATGCAGCCATTTCCTAAAAGCATGCAGACAATATTAATATTTGATTTGCTTCTTTTTTTTTACTGCTTTTCTTGCCCTGCAAGAGAGAAAGCCAGAATCTGATTGCTATAGGCAATAAACAACGTAATAATCAAATTTCACAATCTCTTTACTTCAGCTTTCATTATCTTACATACACACTCACACCCACACTCACACTCCTTTTACATTAGCAACGTAAGTGCTGTACTTGTCATGCAACCCAAAACATTGGCACATGCCAACCACTCTGTGAGATAAAAGCTACAGTCTCCTAATGGGGACATTTAAAAACTCACATCACTTTGCAATTGTACACTTATTGTATGGTAAAAAGTTATATTATAGTTTTGGACAAGTTAGGAATGGGGTTAGTAACTCTGTTGGCTGACATTGTTGTCATGAACTTAGCTGGGGACGCTTTCCCTCATTTTCAGCCCTAGTGACAAATTTGTAATTGGGACAGGAAGTGATGAAAATGTCCAACAGGGACACAGCAATAAAAAGTATTTTACTAGAGTAGGGCACTTTAGGTCCCTTTCACACAGGCTCTCTGTTCAGGTATGCCTGTCAGTTTTTCAGGCGGACCTGATTGGACCCTCCACTCTCTTCTTTGGAGTGGCGGATGTCAGCGGACACATGTCTGCTGACACCTGCCGCCATCCGATCCAATCCTGTCTGCCAAAAACAGAGAGATGATGGTCCTAGTTTCCATCTACCTGGTGAATCGGATGGAAATGGACCATTGTCCCATAGAGGAGAGTGGGACTGTGTGCTATGCAGAGCAGACACAGACCTCTCATCGGCCTGCTAAGCAGCGATCAGCGGAGAGATCCACCACTGAGCAAGTGGATTACGCTTTGCGGAGGCTCCCGTGTGAAAGGGACCTTGGAGTAGACCTCAGTCAGCTTTTTGTTGTTGTTTGTGTCCCCTTTACATATATTACCTCACTTCCTGCACAGAAAATGTTGTCCATGGGGCAGGAAGATAAAGGTAATCTTCCCAACCAAACCTCAGACAGCAATTAAAACCTAACAGGTGTTCTAACTCTTCTCTGCTCTCCCCCAAAAATGTAATTTTGGTTGGAGTTAATGAACTATTTAAATAATATAAATGGCTTGTTTTTGGTACATAAATTGCTGGATACTTGTTTTCAAAAGTGTTTATCAGAATTTTGCCATGTGCTATATGTGATGGGTGGATATTTGTAAAACAAGGCTAACAATCCATCAGTTTCAGCCTTTACTGAAATTTTACTGATTATATTCCTGAAAAAAAGTAACAAATAAAATGAACTTTAGAAATAAAATAATGGCACATTACAATACATTTTTAGTTTGTATGAGTTTTATAGGTGTCCGGGATGCATTTTTCTACACCTCCCAGAATTCAGATTGCAGCAAACTTTGTCAGCTGCAGAGATTTAAAATAATATTTGAAAACCTCTGCATTCTCAAGGAAAAAGCAACCAGGAGCAGACATGTCCAAGAGAAGTCTTTTTGGACCTTTTGCCACAGCTGACAAAAGATTTGCCTCTGTATAGGAAGGCTTACCCTGTCCCCCAGGAGAGAAACCCATTTCTTATCTTTAGGAAATGGCCTCCTTTACCACAGTGATCCCAAAACCCGAAGGTTTGAATGGTAAAAAAAAATTCTTGGCCTGTACACTTGACTTTACTGTCCTAATAGGAGGCCAACAATCCCAACTTTATCCTGGCATGGTGAGGGATTTTACACTTTTGTTGTTGAGGAGGTATGATTTTCATTTTCAGTAATCAAGAACTAATTATTCATGTGATTTGTGCATCTCTGGAATCATCTTGGCCTTCTGCTTTACTTTTCAGCTCCCTACAGATCATATAATAAATATCATCTAATAGACTGTATGTTTGTTTTTTGTATCTACCCAATTTGTTACCTCTCCACTGGGTGGCATTCTGAGTTTTAATATGTCACTGTTTTGTATATCACTTAAAACTTGCCTTGTTATGTTTTCCTCCAACTACTGGACACCGCGTTGTCTACTGCACCTTTACTTATTATGGGGTATCATGGTGATTGTCTTCAGTAGATACTATCATCTGTATTGTCTTTCTCATTCATGCTGGACCCACCTCGTAAACAACACCTACTACTTACTACCAGACGCTATTTTTTTTTAGCACATTTACACTGCCTTCTGTCTGATTCCATCTTGCGTAGCATGCATTTTGCTCATTCACCAGTCTAGGTCATTGTTTGCTACATAATAACATTTGTCTTAGCATCCTATGCTATGATATGCATCCATCTTGTTCTTCTGTCTCTACTTCTTAAAGCAGAACTAAGCACTCCTTGCCTTTACAGCCAAGGAAGCTGCCATCTTAGCCTATGTTTAAACTGCAGTTGCCATTGTGCTGCACATGTGATCAGGTATGGCATCAGCCATTCAATGGCTTGACAGTTCAGTTGAGAGCACAGGTTAATGTGACAGTTATCTTTCAAGGCATGCCTTGAATGTAACTGTTTTGGGAAACAGTTAAATCGATAGGTTTAGTTCTGCTTTAAGAGTCATTGATATTTCACTATCTGGAACTATCTTGTGAACCTCACACTCTCACTGGAGACACCATTTTGATCATCTCACCTTCTGTTGACCACAGGACACCAATTATCTCTCTTTTGAGACTTAACCTTAGCCAGTGCTCATTATCCAACTCCATACTGAATCTCACACTCCAAGCTCAGTCACACTTCACAGTAGTCCGATCACTGGCCTGGGGGGTTCGATATAAACTGGCTTTCTAAGTATCAAAGTTATAAGAATAGGTATTCTCTAAGTATCTGTTAATGGTTTCTCTATAAGCAGTTTCTATTTGTCCCTCCACCCTACTTAACAGTCAAGGCCCCTGCAAAACAAGCAATGCCCATTTAGGGGTGATTTGGGGTGAAATCAGGCACTCAGTTGTGTGACCAAAGTTCAGCTCTGGAAGTCAGCTGGGAACCATGAATATGTCACTCTGGTGGGGGAATTGGCGTCAGTTGGTACAGTCTTAAACGGAGAATGCTGCAGCAGTTCATTGGTTGAGGGTCACACTGTGCCTAATCAAGAATCATCTTCCATACTAAAGCTACTGTGACGGCTGCTTGTCTTGGAGGCTCCTGGAGAGACGGAAGAGAGGAGGGGGTCAGCCCCTCCCAATGGCGACAGAGCATCGTCCATAAGTATATCTGCAATGGCCGAATCTCCAGTCAAACTCAATTCAAAACTAAGGCCATGATCAACAAAGTCACTCAGGTGATCTGAGAAGTGCAGTGTTCCAAAATCTAGGGTGGAGGGGTCCAGAGGTTGTTGGGTGGCCAGAGCCCCAAAGGCAGACACAACTTCAGATGCAGTTGCTGTTTTGACAACATCTGTGGGGATCATAGCTGTTTGATTGCCTGAAAATCCATTTAGCTGAGCCTGCATCTCCAATTCCTGCGAAAAAACAGAAAGCATTCATCTAGTTAGCTAGGTTGTAAAAAGGTACTAGTCTAGCATTTTATAACTCAAGGAAAAGCAAAACAAAACCAATTTGGGCAAAAGATCCTTTCTGGACCTACAGATGTCGATTAGCGAAATTGCTTGGATTAAGGGAGTGCCTTACCTTTAGGCTACTTTCACACTGAGGCGCTTTACAGGCACTAAAATAGCACATGTATAGCGCCTGTAAAGAGCCTCTCCTGTGTTTCCAGTGTGAAAGCCTGAGGGCTTTCACACTGGAGCGGTGCGCTTGCAGGACGGTCAAAAAAGTCCTGCAAGCCGTATCTTTGCAGCGCTGTAGGAGCGGTGTATACACGCTCCTACAGCGCCTCTGCCCATTGAAAACAATAGGGCAGCGCTGCAAAACCACCGGCAAAGCGCCGCTGCAGCGGCTGTTCTAACCCTTTAACCCTGCTAGCAGCCGAATAGCGACGCTAAAATGACAGTAAATCGCTTTACCGTCGGTGCCCACCCCAGTGTGAAAGTAGCCTAAGTAAATAGTTACAAAGCATCCAGACAATTTTCTAATTCAACATTGATTTTGCAATCACTACTTAGTGCACTAGGACATTTCACAGGTTAAAGAGGAGCTACAGTCTCCTATGTAAAAATTAAAAAAGTCAGCAGCTACAAAAACTGTAGCTGCTGACTTTCAATAAACAGATACTCACCTGTTTCACGACCCAGCGCTGTGCTCGCCCCAGCCATTTTCACCCTGTCTGTCTCTCTCCTTGTCGCTAGCATCTTTACTATGGGCACCTGGCTGTGACAGCTTGCGGCTTCACAGTTGGACCCATTGTGCATGCGCAAGTGGCGCTGCGTGCTGTAAATGGTCTGGCAGTCTTCTAGGACCTGTGACGCATCCCAGAAGACTGCAAGAGAGAGAAGGGGAAGGAAAAATTTCTGCCTCCGATCGCCCTAGGTGGTCGGAGCGGAAGTGATAGCGGGTACCTATTAAAATTGGGTACCCGCTCCCCCCTCCTCCCCAGAAGCTCCATTTCAAAGCAGAAATTCCCCTTTTGGGTGGAGCTATGCTTTAATTGCTTTTACCATATAGAGCCACTTCCTATATTCTTATGTCTATGAAAAATTAACTAGGGCTAAGTGATTATATATTGACCCAGCTTATATTTTTTTAAAAGAATGTATTTTAATTTTTTTTTAAACTACCAATTACTTCCACTAGGTGGAGTATAATGTTGAGAAAGGAAAAAAAGAGTAGATATGGCGCCGTTACAGACCTGATGGATTTAGGTGTGTGCTGCTCCCTTGAAAGGGAGGAAGGTATTAAGGTGGGGAAGAGAAATGATGTAGGTAGTTCCTATTGGATGGGTGTTTTCTAATCAAAAACAAATGCACAGTAAAACTGTGCACATTAATGTGAAACCATATTATAAAACTTCTGAGTGTGAATGAGTGTCAAGCTATTTACCTGACACAATAACAGTGCAATGTGAAAGGCACCAACTTGTTTCATAAATAAATAAATAAAAATATAAAATAAAAAAATAAGGTGCAATAATTCCTAATCGTTACTATGCATGCACAATAACCATATAAGCAATGTATACAAAGTAAAATCAACAGTGCAAAATAAAGTGCTGGTGTGAAAAAACAGGTGAACATCTAATTGATATATGCAATTGAGTTATGAGGTGCTATTGTGCCGGTGAAGGGATCCGTCTGGACTCTGGTGGACTTTTCAATGAATAAACACTCGGTGCGTGCCTTATTCGTGCTCTTATAATGACTGCACTCACCAGATCCTTCACCCCCTCTTGGGGTCTCACACATCCACAGTATATGCCACTGTGTAGCAATGCAGGATAACTCCATCCTTAATGTAGACTATGGGGAGAATCCATTATGAAAAGAGAAAGAGGGAGCCCACATAGCGTAATACTGTATGAAAACTCGTTTATTGGTGCAAGCGCTTAAAAAGGTACTCACATTCGGTAAGGATAAAAAAAGCCTATATTGCTGACACAAGCCTCTGAAACAGGAAGTGATGCAAGGACGTATGCTGACTCCGCCCTACGCGTTTCATCACTCTGATCATCTCATCTGGACATCAGTATTACGCTATGTGGGCTCCCTCTTTCTCTTTTCATAATGGATTCTCCCCATAGTCTACATTAAGGACGGAGTTATCCTGCATTGCTACACAGTGGCATATACTGTGGATGTGTGAGACCCCAAGAGGGGGTGAAGGATCTGGTGAGTGCAGTCACTATAAGAGCATGAATAAGGCACGCACCGAGTGTTTATTCATTGAAAAGTCCACCAGAGTCCAGACGGATCCCTTCACCGTCACAATAGCGCCTTATAACTCAATTGCATATATCAATTAGATGTTCACCTGTTTATTCACACCAGCACTTTATTTTGCACTATTGATTTTACTTTGTATACATTGCTTATATGGTTATTGTACATGCATAGTAACGATTAGGAATTATTGCACCTTATTTTTTCATTTATTTTATATTTTTATTTATTTATTTATGAAACAAGTTGGTGTCTTTCACATTGCACTTTTATCGTGTCAGGTAAATAGCTTGACACTCATTCACACTCAAGTGTTTTATAATATGGTTTCACATTAATGTGCACAGTTTTACTGTGCATTTGTTTTTGATTAGAAGACACCCATCCAATAAGAACTACCTATATCATTTCTCTTCCCCACCTTAATACCTTCCTCCCTTTCAAGGGAGCAGCACACACCTGAATCCATCAGGTCTGGAACGGCGCCATATCTACTCTTTTTCCCTTTCTCAGCTTATATTTATGTAGTAACTTCAAAGGAATCTTTTTCAGCAAGCATAAACACTTGAAATCTCCATCTCCCTGCAGCCAAATCTTTTTGGGTAGACCTGAACAGAGTAAATGCATCTATCCAGTTTATAACATTGTGGTAGAGAATTTTCCTCACTTCCTATGCCTGTGACAGCAGGATAAGAAATTACTGGAACAGCTGTCACACATAGAAGGACACATGCATTCATAAAAACCTGACAGACATTTGAAACCCTTCAGTGTGTGACTAAAAATAATGCTTTGGTGTATTCTCTCTGCTTTTTCCAAAATTAAATAAAAGAAAAAAAAATTGTTCAGCTTAAAAATTTTCCGGAAGCATTCTTTGACAAAAGTTGATTGAGTATTTCAGGGCTTAAAATTTCAAGTCCTGAGCTACTAGCCAGGCCTTAGACTTACTCACCACCAGTTGCCCCACTACCCTCCCTACCCTGCACCTAAACACGCCCTCGTAAATTCTCATGAAATTACACCGTTAAATGTTTTATGCAGAATTAGGTGATAAAAATAAATATTAACTACAACAACTTTAACAATAATAACATAAAGCATATTTCATTGATTTTACTGTGATAAATAAAATAAGCATAAAATATAATTGGCTAATATAGGCATGGTTTGGTAGGTTAAGGTAGTATAGTGGCAGGTTTGGGTAGTGTTGGGCAGTATAATAGTAGGTTTGGATAGTATAGGGCGGTATAGTGGCAGACTTGGGTAGTATAGGGCGGTATAGTGGCAGGTTTGGGTAGTATAGGGTAGTATAGTGGCAGGTTTGGGTAGTGTAGTGGCAGGTTTGGGTAGTATAGGGTGGTATAGTGGCAGGTTTGGGTAGTATTTGGCAGTATAGTGGCAGGTTTGGGTAGTATAGGGTGGTATAGGGGCAGGTTTGGGTAGTATAGGGTGGTATAGTGGCATGTTTGGATAGTACAGAGCAGTATAGTGGCAGGTATGGGCAGTATAGTGGCAGGTTTGAGTAGTATAGGGCAGTATAGTGGCAGGTTTGGGTTTTTTAGGGCAGTATAGTGGCAGGTTTGGGTAGTATAGTGGCAGGTTTGGGTTTTTTAGGGCAGTATAGTGGCAGGTTTGGGTAGTATAGTGGCAGGTTTGGGTAGTATAGGGTGGTATAGTGGCAGGTTTGAGTAGTTTAGGGCAGTATAGTTGCAGGTTTGGATAGTATAGAGCAGTATAGTGGCAGGTATGGGCAGTATAGTGGCAGGTTTGGATAGTATAGGGTGAAATAGTGGCAGGTTAGGGCTGTATGCCCCGGCAATGTGCTCAGTCACTTACATCATGGCTGGATATGAACACTGGGGGCTGCTGTGGTTTCTCCTCCTCAGCTTGTGTGAACAAGTCTTTGGGAGAAGTGGAGGAGGCAGCCACATCCCTGGCTCCGCCCAACAACTCCAGCTGCCTTGGGAGATATTGAAGATCCCCGAAGGACAGCCTAACTTGATTGGATGAAAGGGGATTGTTACAGGCAGCCTCCCCTCCACCTGCTGACCCGATCGACTTGGCCAAGATGCAAGGGGACAGGGAAAGTGAAGAGTTACCCGCTCATTAAGACGGCCCTGGGCGGCGCCACACTCGCCCTCAGCTTATTTCCACTCGCCTAATGCAAGCAGGCTAGTGGAAATTTTGAGGACTGGAGTAGTTGATTGAGTATGGCCGGCAGGATCATACACTGCTCGAATTTCGGCTGAGCTAGCAGGAATCATCTGAAATTTGAACACTGTATGGCCAGCTTTACACACGTCCTGCCACACCCTAACCAGTGTTGTACCGTTCTTGTCCCAGGGTCTGATGGGGGAAGCTGCAGCCTTTCACATTGAATAGCTGTGGCTTCCTCATCAGACCCCGAGACATAATTCGTCCAGGTGCCATATATGGAATTACTGCCCATGATCTGACGTTCGCGGTGATACCTCACATGTGTGGAACGAACGCTGTTTGAGTGAGTGAGGGACCGACTGGTGAGTTCGCCTTTGCGCGCAAGCACGGGCGTACGGGGCACTTTACTTTTTTTTTATTTTTAGTTAATTTTTTATTTTACACTGTTGCTTTCATTTTTTTTTATTACTTTTACTGCTGTCACAAGGAATGTTAACATCCATGTGACAGCTATAGACATGTGACAGAAAACTAGAAATTAATGTGACCTGTCTCAACCTAAAATAACAACATCAGCATACCTCCATCCCTAAATGTTATGCGAGAACAAAGAGAAGTGGGGTTGGGACTTTACGTGAGGCATGTTGATGTGTATAATAATATATGGAATAAACGTCACAATCCCCTAGGGGTAATTCATAATAATAATAATAATAATAAGCATAAGAAAAACCGATAACGGTGAAACATTTATGATACAGAATGTAGTCATAAAGAATCAATGTATATAATAATAGTACATTTAATAGCGAATAATAAACATGATTTGTGACAGACAGAGTAAATGATAAACAATCAAATATATACAAATAATTGATACATGATTTACATGAAATGAAATTGATAAAAGTTGTAATATGATATGGTTATCAGGGCAAGCTTATTCTTAGCACACATAGAAGTCGGCAAGCGGACATCTTTTTACACCCACGAAGTCCGCTTGCTGAGGACTAGTCTACCAAGATGGCGGCAACGAAACGTATTTTCCGGTTAACATACGCGGCTTGCTGATTCTGACGGAAAACCAGTGATATGATAAGTCAGAGACAGCATTTTTGTACATCAATTGCCGCAACTGTGCCATCAAACGCCGCCACTGTGCCATCAAGCGCTGCCACTGTGCCCATCAATTGTCGCCACTGTGCCCATCAAATGCAGCCACTGTGCCCATCAATTGACGCCACTTTTCCATCAAAGCAGCCACTGTGCCCACCAAACGCAGCCATTGTGCCCACCAAACGCAGCCACTGTGCCATATCAAATGCTCCCACTGTACCATCAAATGTTGCCCCCCGTGCCATATCAATGCTCCCACTGTGCCCCGCCCGCCCGCCCGGCACTTATTCTGTCTCTCGGTGGGGCATTTTATTCATTTGTACCTTATATGTTAAATAAATATTTTGCGCTGTATATTACAAATTGTTTTTGTGATTAATCACTACGCTTTAATATGGTAAATTTGTAGGAATGAAAATACATCCTGCATATCAGATATTTATATTTCGATTCATAACAGTCGCAAAATTACAGCAATGAAATCACCAACGAAAATAATTTTACTATTAGGGGTCCCCACAACTTGGGAAATTTTATCAAGGGGTCACGGCACTAAAAAGGTTGAGAACCACTGCCCTAGGGGATTGTGACATTCAATTTATTCATGTTTATTCCATATTTTATTATACACATCAACATGCCTCATGTAAAGTCCCAAACCCACTTCTCTTTGTTCTTGTATAGACATGTGACAGGTACTCTTTATCGAGAGATCTCGGGTCTATAAGACCCCAAACCCCTTCTCTGCACTTAAAAGCATTCAAAACACCAAGATCTGTGTTTTTGAATGCTTTAGATTTTTTAAACTGGCACAGGTGGTTTCCAAGTAAACCAGAAGTGATGTCATGTCATCGCTTCCAGTTTACTGTTACGAACAGCCATTTAAAGCCAATCCCAGCTTTGCTTGGCTGCAGGCATCATCCTGGTACAACCACCCAAAGGACGGGAAATGGTTAAAAATCCACCTCTGCCCTTCTGCCTGGGGCCGGCACCGCCCCCTGAAAAATGCCGCCCAGGGCTAACGCATTGTTTGGCTTGCGGTAGATACGCCCCTGACTACGTGGATCATGCAGAGTTGAAACAAAAAAAATATCTCTTAAAGCCACTAAAGCTTTTCCTTTATATTCACATATAATCAACATGATAATCCTAAAGCGGAGTATCACCCGTTTTTTAGTTTATTAAAAGTCAGCGGCTACAAAAAGTGTAGCTGCTGTCTATTAATAAACAGACACTCACCTGTCCCACGGTCCAGCGATGCGGGCGCCCGAAGCCTCGCTCCTCTCCCCCTCCTCTCAGCAGCTCCATCATAGCAACTGTGGGCACCCGACCATGACAGCTTACGGCTTCACGGCCGGGCGCGCACTGCGAATGCGCGAGTCGCGGTGCGCTCTGCTATTGGCAAGGCAATCTTCTGGGACCTGTGACGTGTCCCAGAAGATTGCTGGCAGGGAGGGGCCGCCTAGGGCGAGAGGAGGAGTCACCTGGGCGGCTGAGAAGAGGAAGTGGGACAGGAAGTTCCACTAAAATAAATGTACCCAACCCCCCCCCCCCAAAAAAAAATGACATCCAAATGTGGCATGTAAGGGGGCGAGGAGTGCTTAAAGCAGAAGTTCCACTTTTGGGCGGAACTCCGCTTTAAGGATGGATGAAAGGTTTAGTGCAAAATATACAACTCATGCAGTAAAATAATACATTTATTTATACAGAGCTCCAAACTAAGCACATTGAAAATAAAGAAGGATTTGGTTCTGAAAGAGTGTCAGTTTCTCCAAATGAAAAGAAAAAGTAGTAGTAGTAGTAGCAGTAGTAGTAGTAATGAATGGCTTAGCACTATATGGCCATATGGTGTAACTAAATCCCCATATTTATGAATATGCTCAGGTGTTTTTAAATAGCCTTGCAGGAGTTAAATGTCATTTTTGTATGTGTGCGCTGTAGGCTTTTTATTTAGAGGAGTGTATGCTCTCATGGTTCAGAGAAGCAGGATCTTCCATTCTTTTTTTCTATCTATATGGTCTTACGGCTGCACCATCTTTTATGCATTTTTTTAGGGTGTGCCCCCCAAATCTTTGTTTGTCTAGTTTCTCCAAATGAGGGACTTTCGGGAATTACGCAAATGCTACTGAATGCTTTCTATAGCTTTTTGCTGGCTTCTGCGCTATCCCTGTCACAGGGTATTTTTCATTCTTAGTAAATAACACTATTTAGCCTATATTTCTGCAGGAGATTAGTATAACGATTATGTTCGTACATTATACTAAAAAAATACTGCCTTGCCACTATACATAATCCCTAAAACCCTGCATGTACTGCACAGTACCTGTACACGTAGGAGCAAGCTCTGGTTCACATGCTCTAGTTTGCGCTGGCGTCCCTCTAGGTCGCGCACTCGCTGCTGGTCCTTCTGCAGCTTCCTGATGTACTCAACAGACGCCTTTAAGATGGTGCCCTTATTCCAGCGCAGCTCCCTGGAAATAGAGAATAGGCAAAGCACATAAGGCTGGGAAAACAATAATGAGGAAGTTGGAACCAAGAGGAAAAACTGACATTAAATCTGTAAACACAGGATGGAGCTTAACTATGATGAGGGATGCCATGAGAAGCTGTATCCTGTGTCATTTGAAACCTTTATCCCCGTCACTGTTCACAGCCAAATGCCAATTTCAGAATTCATTAAAGGAGAAGTTTGGAATACATAAAATAGAAACATACTCACCTCTATACTGCAGCATCTGTATGACACCGCAGCTGTCCCATACCAGCTCTGAGACTGAGATCAGTCAACACTCGTTCTGCTCACAGCGGTTAATCACTGCCTCCTGTTTTGCACCTCCAGTGTTCACTGGTGAGGGGGTGGTTGCAGCTGGCTTCACCTCTCTGCTGCACCCCGAAAAGTGGAGACAGACGTCAATCGGGCAAATGGGTGCATCCTGACACTATTGTCAAGATCCTTTCTATACTTGGACAGCTCTGACCCGTCAGCTGATAGTGGGCAATAGCTATAATTAAGCACCAGTGAGAGTGGTGTGAAACGCGTTAGCAGATTGCCGTTTTAATCTGTTTTGTATGGACTGTATCTTCAATAAAGGAAATGACTATTTTTGGAGTGCGGCTATCTGGATCTTTATTTGCTCATATGCATTCTATATACTGAGCCAGCATCCTTGGCAAGGAAGGTGTTATTCAGGTACAGATGCCTAGAGCGGGTTCTCTTCTTATAGATATAGTTTAAAGAGAAGTATGGACAAACCCTTTCTTTTGGGTCACAGAACAAAAGTAAATGTATTCCTAAAATCCAAAAGAAAACGTTTGTCCATACTTCTCTTTAAAGTATATCTATAGTCAAGACTTTTTCTTCTAGTTTTGGGTGAAGTAGAGAGGATATAACCAGCGTCAGGTTTTTATTTCTGTCTGTGTTACTGATGGCAAGATTCACCCTCTCTATTTGTCCTGGTGACCAATGCAGCCAGGATAAGATGTAATAGGAAATACAAAGTTCTACAGCTGTCACTGGAAAAAGAAGAGTTAAAGTGGTTGTTAAGCCACTGTTGTGTGCTCTTCATACAATCCTCTCTCTTTGATAATGTTGGGTGCTCAATGTATGTGCT
Organism: Lithobates clamitans; assembly: GCA_037952925.1. Classification (NCBI taxonomy): domain Eukaryota; kingdom Metazoa; phylum Chordata; class Amphibia; order Anura; family Ranidae; genus Lithobates; species Lithobates clamitans. The sequence goes on from JBBGZY010001526.1 coordinate 2,266,580, forward strand.
TTATAAAAAAAAAAAATGCAGATTTGTACCTTATTTCAGAATGCCGCTTGGCGCTCACGTGACTGCCGATCTGACAGCTACAGCGGAAGGCCTGAGAATCACCCGCTGATGTCAGTCGGGAGGAAAGGAGGAGAGAGGCGGGCGGTCACTTGAGCACCCAGCGGTGCTCTGAAATAAGGTACAAATCTGCATTTTTTTTATAAAGCACACGCACTGGGCACCTAACATTATCAAACAGAGAGGATTGTATGAAAATTGGAAAGTAATTTTAGCAGCAGGAGGGGAGGGGCGGGCACTGTCACTAGCTTACAGGCAGGGAGGGGAGGGAGAGGAGGGACAGAGGAGAGCCGCGGATGATGGAGGCACGTAAACTAAGCACAGTGTCAGGGCTCAGCAGCCATGACACTGTGATCAATTTACAAAGGGGGGGGGGGGCATAGCCAGGCAGGATCAGCCAGGTATTTTATGTTAAAGTTTGCGTGAAAGTTACAGCTTCTACAAACTAGAGCTGCACAATTCTGGCTAAAATGAGGATCACAATTTTTTTGCTTAGAATAAAGATCACGATTCTCACGGCATAACATCACCTTTCACATTATACAAAAAAATCAGGCTAACTTTACTGTTTAGTTTTTTTAATTTATTAAAGTGTATTTTTTTCCCAGAAATTGCATTTAAAAGACTTTTGCGCAAATAAAGTGTTTTGGGGGTTTTAGCAAAAAATACAGATTTTAACTTGTAAGCAACAAGTGTCAGAAAAAGGTTTAGTCTTTAAAGGTTCAGTTCACCTTTACAGAAAATCTGTAAGGTGAACTTACACAGGACCCCCTCCTAACCCCCCACCCCCCAGTCCCGCTGACCTGGAGCGCGGCGATCACCTGCTAGGAGACCCTGGGTCGCCACCTCATCGGTCTGGGGCTTAGAAATCCACCACAGCTTAATCTCCAAAATGTACCATGTCAGGAGGTACGTTTAGGAGCATTCTAATTGGTCAGCGCAGACCAATCAGAACCCGCGTAGCCCATCCTGTCACCGCAGGCAAAGATGAGAAAAAGCCACAGGGATTTCAAATTCCCAGACTGGTACAGCGGTGATACGATCTGTCAGTGCGGGGGATCGCCGGACTCCAGGTTAGCGGGACGGGGGGGAGTGGGTCTAGTGTAAATTCACCTTACGGATTTTCTGTAAGGGTGAACTTACACTTTAAGTGGTTAAACTGACCTCATTTACAGACCGAAGTTCATTCCTTTGATCTAAAAGAACAGAAGATACAATGCTTTTCTTTATCTCCACCTAAGGAATGTTGTGATAAAACTTTTGTCAGCTGTCAGAAGTGAGCAGAGAACTCTCTGCACTTTCTACATAGAATCAGGAAAAAGCTATTTTAAAGGGGTTGTAAAGGAATTTTTTTTTTTAACAAACATATTAAACTTACATCCACTCATATGGTGGTTAGTTCTTGCGGGCGAGCTCCTGTGATACAGCCAGCGGCTATAGCCGCTCACTGTATCACTCGGCCCCGCCCCCCGGTGCGCTGCGTCATTGAATGTGATTGACAGCAGCGCAAGCCAATGGCTGCGCTGCTTTCAATCCATCCACTCTAGCCAATCAACGGCCAGGCTGAGCGGCGTAGAGGACATCGGGGGCGAGCGCAGCAAGTTTAGGGGCTCAGGTAATTAAAACGGGGGGGCTGGGGGGGGTATTGTCGGATGTTTTTTCACCTTAATGCATGAGATGAGATATATACTGTTTTTTTAAAAAAAATTTTATACTAGTAACTTATAACTGAACTGTGTCAGTACGGCGGGCATCCTGACACTTTGTGACATCTCCAGTGACACTAATACAGTGATCAGTGCTAATAATATACACTGACACTGTACTAATGACACTGGCTGGGAAGGGTTTAACATCCGGGGCAACTAAGGGGTTAAATATGTTCCTAACTATGTGCAGTGTTTACTGTGTGGTACTTTTAATAAGGGATGTGCTGGTTTTTATTCCCTGCTTTGCAGGGAAACAAAAACTGGCACATTTCTGCTGTCAGAACAAAGCTTTGTGTTATTTACATACACAAAGCTCTCTCCTGTCACTTGATCGACAATCGGCGGGTCCCTGCCATAAATCATTGGTAATCAGAGGCTGTCAGTGATCATACTTACGGGTCACTGGATTTTGGGATGAGGGTCCCAAGCTCTTTAATCCTGTCATTGATATTAAATCTTCGCCGGCGTTCAACTGCAGAAAAATAGATAGGGTAAGATATCTTCTGTACCAAAACCAATTAAACAAAACAAATGGGTACATTTATACATGGCAACCAGTTGCATCAGCTTTTTGCAGCATTAATTCGGCAGGATAATGATTACTTATGACTGGTTACTCTGGGCTACTAAAAAGCTGCATTCCAAAAAAAAAAACCTGACAAGGGTGTTAACTAGGGATGCACCAAAACCAAGCATTACGCGAGTATCAGTACTTCCCAAATGATCCTGATACCGAAACCAATACTTTGCGGTGTGATTTGTGTCAATATAATATGAATGGGAGCAAATCACACTGCAAAGAATCGCATGCGATTTGAACAGAAATGCGGTACAATTCCTGTCCGAATCGCATGCGATTTCCACCATCACTCCTGTGGGTGTGTGTAAAGAAAGGGAATAAATCGCCACCTAGTGGGCAGTTTAAAAAATGTTAGAACTCACAGTACATAGAGCCTTTAGGCAGCTGGAAGTGCTCACAGGGCTGGAGGAGATGTAGAGGCAGTCCGTCCCCAAGCTGACATCACTTCTGCCCTATACCCACGGGGTCCAGGAACTTCTCCTCCAGCCCTGTGAGCGCCTACAACGGCCCTGATTTGCTATCATCAGCTGACCCGGACACCTATGTAGATTATTTTGCATGTGGCCAGATGTCCTGTGAGTTCTAAAAATTTAAACCGACCACTAGATGGCGCTTTTCCCTTTTATACACACACAGGAGCAGTGGGGAAAAAATCACATGTGATTCAGACAAGAATCACACTGCATTCCTGTTCAAATCACATACTATTCTTTGCAGTGCGATTTGCACCAATTTTTTTTTCTATTGACGCAAATCGCGAAGTATCGGTACTCAGTATCGGCGAGTACTTGACCAAAAGTATCAGTACTCGTACTCGCCGATAAACAACCGGTATTGGTGCAACCTTAGTTTTAACCTTTCCATGTTGCATGCAAAGCTAAAAAAAAAAAAAAAAAAAGTATTGGCTTTATATACGTTTAAAGCCCCGGTTCACATATATGGGATGCGGGAACCAGCGCGATTCCAATGCGGGTACCCGAATCACACGTCACCTGCCAGCGGTTCACACTGACATCTGCGGGTGTCAATGCAAAGGTAATGACACCCCCAGATCGGTTTGCAGATCGCAGTGCAAACTGCCAAATGATGCAGGAATCATATCGCATAGATATGCGATTCCATCCCAGTGCGGACCAAAAAAAGGGTCCTGCACCATTTTGGTGTGAAAGCGATGCGAATTCAGCCATACAATTTCTATGGCTGAATTTGCATCGCACAGACATTGCATGTGATCTGCACAGCGGTGCGGTGCGAATCCCATGCAATGTCTAACATCACACAAGTGTGAACCCAGCCTTAAGGAAATTATGAAGGTACTATTGCCAACCTCTAATGAATATACTAGTTGCCTGGCTGTAGTTTCTATCCTCTGGCTCCACCAAAAAAGTAGATGCAGATATGAATCACTGGTGTTGCACATATTTCACACGTGTTTCACTACTTGCATGCTTGTTGCTGGTCAGTGACAGAAGGGTAGCAATGCCTGCATGCATATTGTATTCATCATACTATGATTTCCCTTTAAATGGCATCTAACATAGAGCAACAGGCTGCACAGCAGAGTTAAAGATAAAATGTTGGACATCTCCTTTTCTGTGCATGTTACTGACTTTTTCACTCCTCTTTATCTTTTGCTTCCCCATAGATGTATGTGCTGGAGCGTGTTAAAAATATTTTTGTGGTGAAGTAACTAAAAACACAGACGTTTCCAAGCACTAGCAACACCCAGACTGGCCTGACTTGCTCTGTCAGCATTCCTGTGGCTTAAAGAAGGCAGCTGAAAGCCTAGGGGTCGCAGTCCGCCCACACATGTTCAGCGCAGGCTCACTGCAACCATCACATTTCATAACACGATGCTCTATTGTCTCCCAATTTGATTTCTTTCTTATCCAGTTCTCACAAGGTGAACCGATGTTTATCAGCGCAATCAGACAGCACCACACAACCAGAAAGCTGGTCTTTAGGTTTAAAGAGGTTGTAAACCCTATAAAAAACCTGTAAGACAAAGGCATAATGAGTTGGTATGCATCGCATACTAGCTCATTATAAATGACTTACCTTAGAATGAAGCTCTCTCAGCGGCGCCCGCACACCGCTGGAGTTTCTTCTGGGTTCACAGACTGGTGCTGTGATTGGCCAAAGCTATAATGACGTCACTCCCACGCACGTGCCGACGGTCACGGCGCAGGATTCTGAAGAAACGTCACGGGCGGCCGTTTCCTCAGAGCGCATGTGCCGATGACAGTGGCGTATATCGTAAATATCTCCTAAACGGTATTATAGGCTTACCTGTAGGTACAATTAAAAAGGAAGACTTTACTTTCTCTATAAAGGAAGCATACTTTGGGGTTGATTTACTAAAGGCAAATAGACTGTGCACTTTGCAAAGTGCAGTTGCTCCAGAGCTTAGTAAATGACTTACATAGTTACATAGTAGGTTGAAAAAAGACACAAGTCCATCAAGACCAATCTATGTGTGATTATATGTCAGTATTACATTATATATCCCTGTATGTTGTGGTCATTCAGCTGCTTTTCTAATAGTTTCTTGAAACTATCGATGCTCCCCGCTGAGACCACCACCTGTGGAAGGGAATTCCACATCCTTGCCGCTCTTACAGTAAAGAACCCTCTACGTAGTTTAAGGTTAAACCTCTTTTCTTCTAATTTTAATGAGTGGCCACGTGTCTTGTTAAACTCTCTTCTGCGAAAAAGTTTTATTTCTATTGTGGGGTCACCAGTATGGTATTTGTATATTGAAATCATATCCTCTCTCAAGCATCTCTTCTCCAGAGAGAATAAGTTCAGTGCTCGCAACCTTTCCTCATAACTAATATCCTCCAGACCCTTTATTAGCTTTGTTGCCCTTCTTTGTACTCGCTCCATTTCCAGTACATCCTTCCTGAGGACTGGTGCCCAGAACTTGACAGCATACTCTAGGTGCGGCTGGACCAGAGTCTTGTAGAGCGGGAGAATTAACGTTTTATCTCTGGAATTAATCCCCTTTTTAATGCATGCCAATATTCTGTTTGCTTTGTTAGCAGCAGCTTGGCATTGCATGCCATTGCTGAGCCTATCATCTACTAGGACCCCCAGGTCCTTTTTCATCCTAGATTCCCCCAGAGGTTCTCCCCCCCCAGTGTATAGATCCACCCATTCCATCATCCAATCATGTGCAAGCAAAAATTCTGTTTTTTTTTTATTTTCCTTGCACATGATTGGGTATTCTTTGCAAAGTAAAAGCTTTACCTCATTTGCTAAGCTCTGGAGCAACTGTTCTTGCTGAGAGCAACTGCATTTTTGCAAAGTGCACAGTGTTTTTGCCTTTAGTAAATCAACCCTATTGTGCTTACTTTATTTATTATGTTAAGGGCAGCAAAAAAAAAATAAAGGCTCAAAAAAAACTATTTTAAGTTTTGATCAGATAAATATGAAACATTACACAATATTTTATTTTTACAATTTCCAGTCAGGAGGTGGAACTCTGTGTACTTTCCACATTTACCAGGCTAATCTTAAAGCAGAACTAAACTTGCTTTTTTATGTCAGAAGAGGCGTGTAATTGTGTATGTCTCTTCTATCATATATATTTCTACCTGTCTGTCAGCACTTTTTTTTTCTGTAAATGTACACTGAGTTGTGCATGTGCAGCCCGTTGTACAGTCTTGGCATGATTTTGCTTTGGGGTGAAGTAACTCCTGTACCCATGGTCATCTGGACCTGGCCAATCAAGGGGCTGAAGGCTCTGTAACTGGAGAAGATGGAAACACTGGCGACAGAGGAGACGCTGAAATTGCAGCGCCGGAAAAGATCTTTGTTGGGAATCCTGCCACAGTGTGCAAACATGCTCTGCATACTTGCACATTACGATAAAAAGCTTCTGAAGGCCCAAAATTTTGCATTTGCTCTGGTTGATTAATTCCACTTTAAAAAAAATAGTTTCTCTTAAAAAAAAGCCTGCTGTTTACAGGGCTTAAATAGCTGAATCTCACATTATGCACACAGCTGAATGAGTCAGAGGAGTGACTCCCTCCCCCCTTTGCACAGCTTCATACACATTTTCAATTAGAGAGAGAGAGACAGTGTGAAAGAAAACAGATGTAACCACACTTTAGAAAACCCTTAGGCTGGGTTCGCACTAATGCCGGTTGCAAGTCGCAGAAGGGGTCCGGTGCGTCCTTGTTCTCCCCTTTAAGGGACGAATCAGGGCTGAATTCAGGCAAAAAATAAATAAATAAATAAATAAATGAAGCCAAAGACGCACAGGACTCCTGTGCAAGTTGCTCTGCAGCCGTCCCGGAGATGTGTGAACCGGCTCCGTAGAGAGCTGGTCACAATCTCCTGTCATGCCAATTGGATGCGGGGAAATGTTAGCGCCTCTATACGCCACACCAATCCACCACAGCAGCTTTGCAACCAGAATCACATGCAAATATGACAAACTCAGGTCTCATAATTGCTAATCAAGCACCAAGAGCTGCATTATAGGAGATGGGGGAGATGTCTATACTCCACATCCAGAACTCAGAGTGCCTAAGTGGCTAACACAGACTAGTGGTGAGAACTTTTTTGGTAGGTACTTTTTGAAGGCCAGTTTGCTTTATCTCCAATATCACTTACTTAAGTTATGATTGTCCTTCTTCTGACGCTCTTTCATCAGTGTTTTTGTGTCATGTTCTGTGTGAAGGAAAATAGAAAACATGAAAATCTGGGAAGTCTAAATGAATTGTTGCCAGCTTTTAAAGCAACATAATGCAACTGCATATAAATTCTAGAAATCTACAACCATTTCACTGGAGAAATTATTTAAAAATAGTACCTATGTCTCTAAGGCCCCTTTTACATGGGCTGTCCAATCAGGTCCGCCTGTCAGTTTTTCAGGCGGACCTGATCGGACCTTGCACTCTCCCCTATGGAGTGGCGGATGTCAGTAGACACATGTCCGCTGACATCTGACGCTATCTGATCCGATCCTGCCCACAAAATCCATATGGATGGTGGTCCTATTTTCTATCCGTCTGGTGGATCGGATCAGATAGGATAGGATGAAAACGGCAGTCCATTTTCACGTGATTCCCCCATAGGAGAGAACAGGACTGTGTCCGTCTCCGCTCTGCACAGTGAGCATATTATGTTATCTTGCTTCAAAAAATACAAAGGTGTCAGATTTACTGCACTGTGATATATGTTATAAAATAAATAAATGCTATGGCTTAAAGCGGAGTTCCGCCTAAAAAAAAAAAAAAAAATTTAAAGTCAGCAGCTACAAATACTGCAGCTGCTGACTTTTAATAATCGGACACTTACCTGTCCAGGGGTCCAGCAATGCGGGGGAACGAAGCCCCGCTCGTCTCCCCCTCCTCTCTGCGGCGCTGACATTGTCACTGTGGGCGCCCGGCTCTGGCTTCACAGCCGGGCATGCACTGCGCATGTGCGAGCCGCACTGCACGCTGTGACTGGCTGGGCGATTGCTGAGAGGGAGGGGGGAAAGGTGAATTTCCAGCACCGCAGGTGCCCCGGGAGGAAGTGGGAGCTGGAACCCTCTAAAAAAAAAGGTTTCCGCTCCACCCCCAAAAAAAAGACATGCCAAATGTGGCATATCAGGGGGTCACCTTCCCTTAAAGCGGAAGTTCCATTTTTGGGTGGAACTCCGCTTTAATAATATGTAATGTGAATTGCACAACAGACAAATATTTGTAGTGTTATTTACAGTCTCAAAACCCAACCCACCATGCTTCATCCATTCCACTCTTTCACAACTGAATTAGATATTCTAAACACTAAAATGTATTTCTGTGCTGATTAATTACAGGTCTGTGAAGGATCGCAGACCTGTGGTTAGCAGAGGCAAAAAAAAATGCCACCATTTGTGCTACAAGCCCAATACTACTAGGAGGAATGTAAACAAGGGACGGACATCTCTTTCCACTATAGCAGGAGAACCTGCTCATTGGATAATAATATGCAGTACAGTATATTGTCAGATGACCCATCGATTTAGGCTGTCCAAGTCAAAAAATGGGGCGAAATGTCTTCAAGAAAACCTACCTGAATATTCTGTTTTAATGTTTGGAAGGTCGGCTGGACAAGAGTTGCTAACAGTGATACCGGGAGCGGACATTCCTGGAGTGCAGAACATATCAAGGAGGTTTCCGGATCCTGGAAGCTGAGAAGACATGAAGTTCATTAGAGCAATATCCTATAAAAAAAAATCTTATTCAAAGAAGATTGCCTTATTCAGTAACGGTAAAAAGTTTAAAGTGCACCTGTGCCCAGACTATGGACATTCATTTATTCACATACTTTTAAGCCTTATAATAGCTTTTAAACCAGCCATCCTCGACCTCTCTAGTTGCAGGTAATGTGAAGTAATTCGTTCTCAAAATCTTTGAAGATCACAACAAAGACTCTAAAGTCAGGTTTTGGTGTATTTCTGTGGGGAGGAAGCCCATACAAATCAATGACAGGCGGAAACTATCCATAACTGTCTGCAGCGGTTCACATGTAAATCACACGCTGATCGATCACCTGCAGTTAGAGACGAATAGATGTGAACTCTCTGGGGTTGATTTACTAAAGGCACAAAAGCTGTGCATTTTGCAAAGTGCAGCTGCTCCAGAGATTAGTAAATGAGCAGAAGCTCTGCTGACTTCCATCATCCAATCATGTGCAAGCAAAAATGCTGTTTTTTTTTTAAATTTTCCTTGCACGTGATTGGGTATTCTTTGAAAAGTGAAGCTTTACCTCATTTACTAACCTCCGGAGCAACTGCACTTGCAGAGTGCAATTGCACTTTGAAAAGTACACAGTCTATTTGCCTTTAGGAAAACAACCCCACTGTGTCCAGGGGCGCACATCTGTCCCTAACTGCAACTAATCGCTTAATGTGTGATTACATGCGAACAACCGTGTACAGCCATAGACAGTGTCAGCCTGTCATAGATTTGTAGAGGCTTACTTTCTGTGGCTGACCAGAAACACCTGACTGCCACATAAAACACTAGATTACCAAAAGTATTGGGACACCAATTGAACTTTAATGGCTTCCCAGTCTTAGTCCGTAGGGTTCAATATTAAGTTGGCCCAACCTTTGCAGCTATAACAGCTTCAACTCTTCTAGGAAGGCTGTCCACAAGGTTTAGGAGTGTGTCTATGGGAATGTTTGACCATTCTTCCAGAAGAGCATTTGTGGGGTCAGGCACTGATGTGGATGAGAGGACCTGGTTTGCAATCTCCGCTCTAATTCATCCCAAAGTTGTTCTATCGGGTTGAGGTCAGGACTCTGTGCAGGTCAGTCAGGTTCCTCCAGCCCAAACTTTCTCATCCATGTCTTTATGGACCTTGCTTTGTGCACTGGTGCGCAGTCATGTTGGCACAGGAAGGGGCCATCCCCAAACTGTTCCCACAAAGTTGGGAGCATGAAATTGTCCAAAATGTCTTGGTATGCTGACAGCTTAAGACTTCCCTTCACTGGAACTAAGGGGCCAAACCCAACCTAAAAAAAACAACCCCACACCATAATCCCCCCTCCACCAAATGATTTGGACCAGTGTACAAAGCAAGGTCCATAAACACATGGATGAGCGAGTTTGGGGTGGAGGAATTTGACTGGCCTGCACAGACTCCTGACCTCAACCCGATAGAACACCTTTGGGATGAATTAGAGCGGAGACTGCGAGCCAGGCCTTCTCATCCAACATCAGTGCCTGACCTTTACAAATGCGCTTCTGGAAGAATGGTCAAACATTTCCATAGACACACTCCTAAACCTTGTGGACAGTCTTCCCAGAAGACCCTGGGTCTTCTTGAACTCTGGGGAACTGTGCCGGACTGTCTGGGGTGGGCACTCCCTGACTAATCAAGGCTTGTCTAGGTGACTAGTTGTTAATTAGCTTACTGGTTAATTAGATCACTGTTAGCTGTTCATTAAATGTACTCAGGGCCATTGATAAGGCAGTACCCCAAATGATTTGGAGCAGTGCACAAAGGAAGGTCCATAAAGACAGCGAGTTTGGGGTGGAGGAACTTGACTGGCCTGCACAGAGTCCTAACCTGAACCCGATAGAACACCTTTGGGATGATTTAGAGAAGAAACTGCAAGTCAGGCCTTCTCATCCAACATCAGTGCCTGACCTCACAAATGAGCTTCTGGAGGAATGGTCAAATATTCCTACACTCCTAAACCTTGCGGACAGCCTTCCCAGAAGGGTTGAAGCTGTTACAGCTGCAAAGGGTGGGCCAACTCAATATTGAAACCTACAGACTGAGACTGCGATGCCATTAAAGTTCATGTGGCAGGCGTCCCAATACTTTTGGTGATATAGTGTATAGAACTAACAAGTCATGTGCATGAGCCCTTTAACAGCTTATAGGGCAGGCAGGCCGCCAAGATCTGCTTGTGACAGAAAGAAGCTCAGATTTCACTGGGCTCTTGTGAACATTGAAGATGAATTCTTCCACAATCCTTATAACTAAATGGGTCAATGGGGGCTTATATTAACATGGCTTTACTGCTTGTTCGGGATATGCAAATACTTTAGTGTGCATGGTCTGGGCACAGATTCACTTCAACTTTGAATTTACCTTCTACAAGTTTGCTTATGTATCCGTCATTTACGAAGAGTGGATCACATTACTGTCCAGAGCCATCTCTGCTGGAATCTCAAAACACCAAACTCTAATTGAAAAGCTATACAGTATATTACAGCCTGGGTGTCATCCACTGAGCTAGATGTAAACTTGTGATCTCTGTCATGTTCTCTTCCAGTTATTCTCCTTGTACTCTGCACTGGCTATGTCTGCAACTGTACTTACTTTGTACATTCATCTTCACACTTTGCCCGTATATCGCCCCTATCCTGCCTTGTGCCTTGTCTTAGCAGTCAGAGGTTATTGAATGATTTCTCTCTGGCTGCTGGTGCATTGTGTGGCTGTACTGTGACTTATCTACTGTTCTGCCCCTGACTGTTCCTGTGTTTGAAACTTGATCATTTAACTTCTATTTACCAGTCTATTGTTGCCTGTGGGACGAACCCAAAGATTGAGGTCTCTTTCACACTAACTAAATGCTCCACTTTAGGCCTCGTTGACACTGGATGATTACATCCGTCACCCATTTTACTGGCATGGGGATGCACAGGTCTTGTATGCATCCCGGTGCCAAGGGTCCCATTGTTGTCTTTTGGGACACAATGGCTGCACAGACACAGCCGCTGTGTCCCAATAGGACATTCCTGTGGGTGCAGGTCCTTGAACTCACCCTGTTTACCTTTGGTGACCCGCACTCACACAGATGTCCTATTGGGACACGGTGTCCTTGTAGCCACTGTGTTTGAAATGTCAGCTCTTCCAACCACGTTTCTTAAAAGACCCAGAGTTCCCTGGGGCAATACTTTTACCGAGCTCAGGCCCAGCCCATCCCCCCTAACAACCAATCCTTGGTGACCACTCAGCCACCTTGTCCTGCACCTGGCCATGCCCCCATCAGTCAAGGCTCTCTTTCCCTAAGGGGCTCGAGAGGTCTTTAGAGAGGAGTTCCACCCGAGGTCCAGTAAAAAAAAAAAAAAAAAAAAAAATTAAAAGTCAGCAGCTACAAATACTGCAGCTGCTGACATTTAATTGGACACTTACCTGTCCCAGGGTCCAGCGATGCGGGGGATTGAAGCCCCGCTGGTCTCCCCCTCCGATCAGCGGCGCCAGCATTGCAACTGTGGGCGACGGGCTGTGGCTTCACAGCCTGGCACCCACTGCGCATGTGCGAGCGGCGGCGCGCGCCGTGATTGGCTGCTCAGTCACCTGGGACCTGTAATGGGTCCCAGATGATTGACAGGAGGGAGGGAGCAGAGCTGAGCCCTTCCTGTGCCGAGACGGAAGTGATGTCACCAGCTCAGGCACTGGAAGAGGCAGACTACGAGGGACCACCTAGCAACAGGCATTTAGAGGTAAGTAAAAAAAAAAAAATATCCAAATGTTTTTTTGTATTTTTTTTTTTTTAATTTTTCATGTAGTTTTTTTTTTTTGGGTGGAACCCCACTTTAACAATAGGACTGCTGGCACAGGGATGTACACAACACCTGTGCATCCCATTGCCAAGAGAACATGGCTTTACATGGGGCATGGATGTAATCCCTCCATGTGAATGAGGTCTTAGCATGCGGGTAGCTGTCAGTTTTGCTCTACAGTAAGCTGCAAAGTGAGGCACATTTCATTCATTTTTTTTTCTTAGAACTTTATTTGAAGTGCCCAAAGTGAGATTTAATTCATGTCTCTGCACAGCAGCACAGTTTGTTGCTCTGTAGTGTGGTGACCTGCAATACTATCCAGTGCACTGCAGAAAAATGCATGTCTGCATCACACCAATGTTATGGTGTGAACACGGCCTAATTGTTTTCTATTTGTCCTTGCAGTGCCCTGGGGTAGAGTGTCACCCAGCACTGTTTAAGTGGTGGAAAAAGCTCCCCGGTGAAGAAAAGCCACTACTTATGTTCTGTGCCTCAGCATAAACCCATTCCCACCACTGGTGACACCTATAACCTGGTACACACTAGTAACAGGTTTCCAGCACTCTGGGGGGTTGATTTACTAAAGGCAAATAGACTGTGCACTTTGCAGTTGCTCCAGAGCTTAGTAAATGAGCAAAAGCTCTGCTGAGTTCCATCATCCAATCATGTGCCAGCAAAAATACATATTTTTTTTTTCCTTGCATGTGATTGGGTATTCTTTGCAAAGTGAACATTTACCTCATTTACTAACCTCTGGAGCAACTGCAGTCTGTTTGGCTTTAGTAAATCAACCCCTAGATGTCACAAGACCAGCTTGTGACATCCACTACATGTGACGCCAGGATAGCAAACCTAAACTTTCCTCTGGTGGAACTGAGAGACATGACCAAAAACCACAAAAGACAGCCAGAAGTAAACACAGTGTAATTATGAAAAAGTTGCAAGACAGCTTGTAAAATCTAGTAGTTTAGAAAGTTATAAAGATAAATACTGTAATGTAAAAGTTACGTGTTAAAGTGTATAGGAGTCACTTACTGTGCTAGGTAGGTTCGCACTGTCCACAAATCCCATGATTTCATCATTGTAGCTGGATTCCAAACTTATGATCTCATCGATGACATCACTAATCTAAAAGGATGAATAAAAACTGTCTAAGGAGAAAAATATAGGTTCACTTTAAGGACCAATAAATTTCAAACCGTAAAGTTACCGTATGTGAAATAGCTACAAATAACATTCAAAATGGTGGTGAGGGAACAGTTAGTAATTCATGTTCCCTACATAGAGGCAGGGTCTCCATATTGGAGCCCACTGTGGTACAGGGCCTGCCTAGAGACCGAGCCTGGGGTCAAGGCCTTGCTGAGTAAAGTACACTGACTTCCCTGTGTGCCTAAGGGCCAACATATACTCAGCGAAGATGTGAGACAAACTGGTGGAGTTAATTTTTTTCCCCTAGTTTTGGGATAGAATAGAGAAGGGTTAGAACCTCACTCTTGGTCTAGTCAAACAGTTATCACTGAGGCAGAAAAGTAAGAGAACATCTCTCTAGCAGAGCCCTAGTTATCAGTTCAAAGCAGACATGGGTTCTCATCCTTCCCCACTCAATCCAAAAATTTAAAAATAGTTTTGGGCTTGACATACACTTTACAAAAACCTGTAATTTATGTCCAATAGCTCTTTAAAGGCCTGGGTCACACTAGTGTGATTTCTGATGCAACTTGAGTCGCACGGAGTACCATGACAATGGAAATGACATTTGCTGTTCAAATCAATGCAGTGCAGATGAAACGGGCCTTTGGGGAAGGGTCCTGTACTATTTTGGTGAAATGCAGTGCGATTTTGTTGCTTTTTTTTGCATTTTGCCCAAAGTAGTAGTACCAGAAAATTGCATCCAAAACACACACACCACTAAAATCGCATTACAATCGCACAGCATTTGCACACAAAAAAAAAAAAAAAAAGAAAAACAGACAGCACCTGCACTGCATAATAATACCTAAGTTTGCTTTGAAAACCGATCACACTAACCAGGCCTAAAATAAAAAACTTTCTTAAAATGACGATGACCTAACATTGAACATAAATGATTCTCAGGGCATCTTTAACATATCTGCCCGGAATACTTTCAGAAAATATGCAGCAGTTTCACCATGAGGCTTTTTAGTTTTGATTCCTTCCTCATTCCTGTGCTTGTATACTAAGGCATGTACCGTGTCTATGCTCTGTGATATAAGCACAGGAATGAGGAAGGAATCAAAACTAAACAGCCTCATGGCGAAACTGCTGCATATTTTCAGAAAGTATTCCGGGCAGATATGTTAAAGATGCCCTGAGAATCCTCTCTATGTACATTTAAACTTTTACATACTTGCAAACTTTAAGCAACAGCAACCGGAGAGGGAAAAGGTATTATACCGGAGAGGGAAAGGTATTATACCGGAGAGGGAAAGGTATTATACCGGAGAGGGAAAGGTATTATACCGGAGAGGGAAAGGTCTTATTTAGTGGCCCTCCCATGCCATTCTTTTAAAGATCAGTTCCAGCCTCTAGTGGTAATGTCACAACCAGTGACACTAATACAGTGATCAATGCTAAAAATATGCACTGTCATTGTACTAATGACACTGGCAGGGAAGAGGTTAAACATCTAGGGCAATCAAAGGGTTAACTGTGTGCCTAGCCTGTGTTTTTGTGTACACTGTGTGCTGCTTGCACTAAGGGAAGAGATCGATTTAGTCTCCGCTTTGCAGAGACACAGGAGCTGTCCCTTCCCCCCTGTCAGAACCGAGATAAGCCTTACATAGGCATATTTCAGTTCTTTGTGTTTTACTAACGATCGCTGGGTGGCGGAGGACATCAAGTCCCCTGGACCCGCAGATCGGCTTTTGCTGTGAATTATCACAGGAGAAGCGGCCCGCCACCGGCGCGCGTGCGCCCTGCAGGCAGAAGTGCAGATTCACGTATATATACAATACGTGATCCTGCGCACAGCTGCAGCCCTGTAACTGTAAAAGTGCTATAAAGCAGTCAGCAAGTAGATAAAACCAATCATTGAGTATCTTTTCAGTAGTATCCCAGAGCAACAGAACTAAACATCGTACATGCAGAAAGCAGAAAGTGAAAAGTGCAGAGAAAAGTGAAAAAGAAACATCGTAGCCCCTGCATCGCTTTTAACGCATACCTCCTTCTCCGAGTTGGAGCCTATTTTCAGCTGGGCCAAGGGACTGTTGGGAGCGCTGCTTGCCGATGGAAGGTGCCTCTGTTCTGTCTGAGGAGAGACCCCAGTCACAGGGGGGGCTGAAGTGGTGGTGCTTGGAGCAGATGCATGTATGGGCATTTTGGTTCCGAGGGTGGTGGAAAGGTACTGCTTGACCTGCTGCCTCTGTGACTCCTGGATATGGTACTTCGTTGGGTTCTCCAGGTGGGTCTGCACCTAAGTGAAGACAACATGTATGAAGGGAGGCCACTATACCTTTTATACAACATATACTGTCTGTTCACAGATTTTACCTTTAGCACCTCCAGCGGCACCTGCGCTGGAGTGGGCCGAGCTGGCTGAGTCACACTGATGGCTGGTGTAGCTGGTGGGACATTGCCACGCTCCGACAAGAGCTGTGTGGCCTTCTGTTCCTGTTCTCTCCGTTCCTGCTCCTGGGCCTGAGCGCGCATCAGCTGCTGCCGGAGAAGAACCCGCGAAGACATGACACTGGAGGTCTGTAGCGGAGTGTGAGGGGAGGACACTGGTGTCTGACTGCAAGGAAAACATAAAGACCAGTAAAAAACACAATCTGCAAAGTCAACCTAGCATAGGATATATCTTTTACAATTTTATTTAGCAAGAGAAGGCAGTTGCCAAAACAATCAACGTACAACGATCAAAAAGTAGGTAGCATCCATGGGTACAAGGTCCAACTTCCAGTGTTTGACAGGCATAACATAAATACAAAATACAATCGGCTTGGAGAAGGCGATGAATAGGCAATATACAAAGCAGGTAATCAAATAAACGTGTAAGTACCTTACAATACAAGCCCAAGAATGGCAATATTATGAAAAAGGTGGGTCCACGCAGACCCATGACTGTGGAGCAAGCCACCTAAGTTTTACATACTGTATAAAGAGATAGAGAAAAAAGGCATAAAGAGAAGCAAAGTAAGAATATATATATATATATATATATATATACACACAGTATATATATATATATATATATATATATATATATATATATATATATATATATATATATATATATATATATATATATATATATATATATATATATATATATATATATATATATATATATATAAATATAAATATAAATATAAGATGAAAACGTATCAAACACGCACATAAAAATGCCCTAAAGGAGGGTGAAATGTAGACCGAAAAATAAGACTGGAAAATGAGTAAACAAATGCATAAACTTGCCTGTTCACACTTATGGACAACTGCTGGACAGTAATGCCGCGTACACACGAGCTGACTTTACGGCAGACTTTGCCCGGCGGACGGGATTTCGTCAGACAATTCGATCGTGTGTGGGCTCCAGCAGACTTTCTTTGCTCAAAAGTTTGACGGACTTAGATTTGAAACATGTTTTAAATCTATCCGTCGAACTCGAGTCCGGTCGAAAAGTCCGCTCGTCTGTATGCTAGTTCGATGGACAAAAAGCCACGCTAGGGCAGCTATTGGCTACTGGCTAGGAACTTCCTTGTTTTAGTCCGGTCGTACGTCATCACGTACGAATTCGACGGACTTTGATGGATTGTGTGTAGGCAAGTCCGTTCATTCGGAAAGTCTGTCGTAAAGTCCGGCGTAAAGTCCGCCGAGCAAAGTCTATAAAGCCCGCTCGTGTGTACGCGGCATTAATCACAGTGGTTTGGGTCAGTCTGGCTGCAGTGATTCAGCGCATCACACAGCTACCCCCCCCCCTTTTTTTTTTTTTAACTTTATATGAAGTGTAGCAAAGTTACACTTCATTCTAGTCACTGTACAGCACCACAAGTGATATCCAATCCTCTCCAGTGCGTGGTGATAAAATGTAGCATGTCTGCATTTATCACAGATCATTGTAGCGCAGCTCTGGGCTGCATTTCAGTATGAATAGGACACAGAAAAAAAAATGTTTCCTGTGTGGCCTAGGATCAGACAGCGCATGGTAAGTTACATAAAGGGACACATACAAACCTTTCATAAGCATGTCTCAGCAATTGTAATAATTTAAGAAGTTCTTGCATAAGCCTGATTGTGACTGGTTCTACTACTAATTTCCATTTCAAACAGGTCTTTACAGAACTTCCATTGACATTTGTTTGTAAAGAGAAAACCCTAAATTATATGTTGTATTGTATTGGGAAGCTGTTAAAAACACATCACAGATGTATTCATGTTTAAATAGTTTCAGTAAATAAATTCAGGGTATCCCTGACAAAAATCCCTGGTCTTGGGGAAATTATATTTACCAAACACAGCTGACTTCCTGTCAACCATTTTATTACACCGAACTGGTGGATAGTATGGATTGATGAGCTTTATCACAAAATGTGGCTTTAGGCTGGGTTCACACTATAGCCACAGCCGGGCGCCCACAGTGACAATGCCGGCTCCACAGAGAGGAGGGGGAGATGAGCGGGGCTTCGTTCCCCTGTATCGCTGGACCCTGGGACAGGCAAGTGTCCGATTATTAAAAATCAGCAGCTGCAGCTTTTGTAGCTACTGACTTTTAATTTTTTTTTTTTAAAGCAGAACTCCGCTTTAAGTAGAGTAAAGGAGGGATATAATGGCTGGCAGTTTTTTTTTTGCCATCTGCGCCCCATTGGGAGGATTTTCCTTTGCTTCCTGTCCCATCGCCAAAAACAGGAAGTGAGGGGAAATTCCCCCAAAGTGAGGGAATTCCTTGATGTCATCAGGACCATCAGAACTAGTGTCCCCATTGGAAGATTTCCCCTCTACTGCTGATCTGGAAACAACCCCAAATTTTGGATATTCTTTTACTTTCACTTTCAATGATAACTGTACCATGACAAATAGAGAGGGTGCATCGCTAATGGGAGCAGAGGCAGCAATAAAAACTAACAGGGGTTCTAATCCCTCTCCACTATCTTTAACTTAACAACATATTTTTTTTTTTTATAAAAGCCAGCAAATGTTTGCTTAAAGCGGAGCTCCTCCCATAAGTGGGAAGCTCCGCTTGTTTGCTTTCTCCCCCCCTCTGCTGCCACATTTGGCACCTTTCGAGGGGGTGGGAGCAGGTACTTGTTTTTGACAGGTACCCATCCTCACTTCCGGGGGACCTCGCCGCGGCAAGGTCCCCCAGAAGTTTGGACCCCCTCCTCCTTCCCCCGCCGCTGGGCCATTCACAAAGCGTCGCCATTACAAGGAATGGCTGTGGCAGCACCCAGAGATCCGAACCCCATTAGGTGATTTTGCATCACTTCCTATCCCTACGACATCTACACAAGAAATGGGGGCACAGTCCTCCTCAGGACAAGAAGGCAGAGAGGGCATAAAATGCTTTTTTGTTTTCATTTTTGTCCCCATTGAAGAGATTTCCCATCACATCTTGGCATGAGATGGACTGAGGGAAATCTCCCCAGCAGGGATGTGGGCAGCATAAAACCCCACCAGAGGATCCAACCCTACCCTACTCTCTCTCTTTTTTTTCATAATTTTTATTTTATTGAGGTTTACAAAACAAAATTATGGCAACAACACTCATAAAACATGAAAAACAGTTCTGCTCCATAGAACAAAACCAACCATCGATCACAGTTACAGATGGAGGCAAGAGGATAATGGTCAATATCTATATCAGCAATGGGCGGCCACATACGTAAGCCTATGTCCATTTCACAAATAATATATAGAAATGAACCAAGATCACAAAGCCTCACAACAGCAGAGGATGTATTCCACACGCTGGGCGGGGGACTGTTCCGTGTCCAGGAAGCCTGATGGTGTATGTGTACGTTAAACCGCTGTATCAGGACTTCCTAGCCACGCGGACCGGACTTTATCGAATTTAGGATAGACATCCTCTACTATCGTAAGTGGCCTTATATACACTCATCGGCCACTTTATTAGGTACACCTTGCTAGTACCGGGTTGGACCTCCTCTTGCCTTCAGAACTGCCTTAATTCTTCTTGGCATAGATTCAACAAGGTGTTGGAATTCCTCAGAGATTTTGCTCCATATGGACATGATGGCATCACGCAGTTGCTACAGATTTGTCGGCTGCACATCCATGATGCAAATCTCCCGTTCTACCAGATCCCAAAGGTTCTCTATTGGATTGAGATCTGGTGACTGTGGAGGCCATTGTAGTGCAGTGATCTCATTGTCATGTTCAAGAAACCAGTGGTGAGATGATTTGAGCTTTGTGACATGGTGCATTATCCTGCTGGAAGTAGCCATCCGAAGATGTGTACAATGTAGTCATAAATGGATGGACATGATCAGCAACAATACTCAGGTAGGCCGTGGCGATTAAATGATGCTCAATTGGTACTAAGAGTCCCAAAGTGTGCCAAGAAAATATCCCCCACACCATTACACCACCACCAGCCTGAACCGTTGATACAAGGCAGGATGGATCCATGCTTTCATGTTGTTTATGCCAAATTCTGACCCTACAATCTGAATTTCGCAGCTGAAATCGAGACTCATTAGACCAGGCAACGTTTTTCCAATCTTCTATTGTCCAATTTTGGTGAGCCTGTGCAAATTGTAGCCTCAGTTTCCTGTTCTTAGCTGACAGGAGTGGCACCCGGTGTGGTCTTCTGCTGCTGTAGCTCATCTGCTTCAAGGTTTGATGTGTTGTGCGTTCAGAGATGCTATTCTGCATACCTTGGTTGTAACAAGTTGGTATTTGAGTTACCATTGTCTTTCTATCATCTCGAACCAGTCTGCCCATTCTCCTCTGACCTTTGACATCAACAAAGCATTTTCATCCACACAACTTCCGCTCACTGGATATTTTCTCTTTTTCGGACCATTCTCTGTAAACCCTAGAGATAGTTGTATGTGAAAATCCCAGTAGATCAGCAGTTTTTGAAATACTCATACTGTTTGAGACCAACAACCAAAGTCACTTAAATCCCCTTTTTTCCCCATTCTTATGCTCGGTTTGAACTTCAGCAAGTTGTCTTCACCAAGTCTAGATGCATTGTGTTGCTACCATGTGAATGGCTGATTAGCAGTTTGTGTCACCAAGCAATTGGACAGGTGTACCTAATAAAGTGGAAGGTGAGGGTAGAGGAAGAACAGAGTTCACCAAAGACTTCCAGTTCAAAGTTGGGGGCATAAAACAATACTACTCCAAGCAGTGTTCTAGACAAGCCACTAGATGGCGCCAAAACATGGGATGCATAGGTTGAAATGAAAATCTATGAATGTCTAAATAAATGTCCTAGTGATCTTATGCAAATCAAAGATGGCCATGAACAAAATGGTCCCTGTGAGAGAATGGCCCATATGTAACAAAATTACTTCCCTTATGAACTGCTATCGCTAACAGTACACCACATAAACCTCTTCAGCACACCCCGCCAGGGGGAAACGTATGGACCAACCTACAGTTGTGATGTAATGTATGTAATAACCACTAGGTGACATCATAAATAAGTTCCAGATGACTCCAGTGACCCGAATAAAAAAGGTGAAATCCATCCATAAAGAATAAAACAAGGGTCAGGCACATATACAATGCCTTGAAAAAGTATTCATACCCCTTGAACGTTTCCACATTTTGTCATGTTACAACTAAAACATAAATGTATTTTATTGGGATTTTATGTGATAGACCAACACAAAGTGGCACATAATTGTGAAGTGGAAGGAAAATGATAAATGGTTTTCCACATTTTTTTACAAATAAATATGTGAAAAGTGTGGCGTGAATTTGTATTCAGCCCCCCTGAGTCAAAACTTTGTAGAATAACCTTTCACTGGAATTACAGCTGCAAGTCTTTTTGAGGATGTCTCTACCAGCTTTGCACATCTAGAGAGTGACATTTTTGCCAATTTTTCTTTGAAAACTAGCTCAAGCTCTGTCAGATTGGATGGAGAGCGTCTGTGAACAGCAATTTTCAAGTCTTGCTACAGATTCTCAATTGGATTTAGGTCTGAACTTTGACTGGGCCATTCTAACACATGGATATGCTTTGGTCTAAACCATTCCATTGTAGCTCTGGCTGTATGTTTAGAGTCGTTGTCCTGCTGGAAGGTGAACCTCCACCCCAGTCTCAAGTCTTTTGCAGACTCTAATGCTGTGTACACATGACCGGACTTTCGATGGACTGAATCACGTTGGATCGGACTTGTCTACACACTATCACACCAAAGTCTGACAGATTCGACCGTGATGACGTACGACCGGACTAGAATAAGGAAGTTCATAGCCAGTAGCCAATAGCTGCCCTAGCGTCGGTTTTCGTCCGTCGGACTAGCATACAGAGGAACGGATTTTTCGACCGGACTCGAGTCCGTCGGAAAGATTTCAAACATGTTCTAAATCTAAAGTCTGTCAGATTTTCGACAGAAAAGGTCTGCTGCAGGTCCGATGAAGCCCACACACGGTCGAATTGTCCGACGGATTCGTTCCGTCGGACAAGTTTGGTCAAAAAGTCCGGCCCTGTGTACGCGGCATAACAGGTTTTCTTCTAAGATTGCCCCGTATTTGGCTCCATCCATCTTCCCACCAACTCTGACCAGCTTCCCTGTCCCTGCTGAAGAAAAGCATCCGCACTACATAATGCTGCCACCACCATGTTTCTTGGTGGGGATGGTGTGTTCAGGGTGAAGTGAAGTGTTAGTTTTCAGCCACACAGAGCATTTTGCTTTTAGACCAAAAAGTTAAATTTTGGTCTCATCTGACCAGAGCACCTTCTTCCACATGTTTTCTGTGTCCTCCACATGGCTTCTCGCAAACTGCAAACAGGACTTCTTATGGCTTTCTTTCAACAATAGCTTTCTTCCTGCCACTCTTCCATAAAGGCCAGATTTGTGGAGAGCACCACTAATAGTTGTCCTGTGGACAGATTCTCTCACCAGAGCTGTGGATCTCTGCTCCTCATCTAGAGTTACCATGGACCTCTTGGCTGCTTCTCTGATCAATGCTCTCCTTGCCCGTCCTGTCAATTTAGGGAATGCTTTCCTTCAGCAGGGACAGGGAAGATGGTCAGAGTTGATGGAAAGATGGATGGAGCCAAATACAGGGCAATCTTAGAAGAAAACCTGTTAAGAGGCTGCAAAAGACCTGAGACTGGGGCGGAGGTTCACCTTCAAGCAGGACAATGACCCTAATCATACAGCCAGAGCTACAACGGAATGGTTTAAAACAAAGCATATTTATGTGTTAGATTGGCCCAGTCCAGACCTACAGTAAATTCAGTTAAGAATCTGTGGAAAGACTTGAAACTTGCTGTACTCAGACTCTCTCCATCCAATCTGACAGAGCTTGAGCTATTTTGTAAAGAAGAATGTCACTCTCTACATGTGCAAAGCTGATATAGACATCCCCCCCAAAAAAAGACTTGCAGCTGTAATTGCAGCAAAAGGTGGTTCTACAAAGTATTGACTCACTGGGGCTTAATACAAATGCATGCCATACTTTTCACATATTAATTTGTAAAAAATTTTGAAAACCATTTATCATTTCCCTTCAGCTTCACAATTATGTGCCACTTTGTGTTGGTCTATCACATAAAATACCAAAAAAATACATTTACGTTTTTGGTTGTAACATGACAAAATGTGGAAAATTTCAAAGGGGGGTATGAATACATTTTTAAGGCACTGTGTAATTTATAATATATATATATAAACACCAGTCTCAGACTTTTTGTGCTTTTCTGTACCATAAATTATCTTTGATATGCATGCTTCATTCCGAATAATGATTTAGAAAGTATTGAAGCCAGAGGATCGGCATACAGCCAGGCTGCTAGCATTTTCAGGCAAAAAGTCCAGAACTGGCAGCCCCCTGGGTTTCTACAGTCACAAATATTTACAGGTTAACTCCACTTTCATGCGGAAAAAAAATAGTAAATAAAGAAAAAATAATATAGCGCATACAATTGCGACAAAAGTCATATTGTAATTGAATGTTATTAAACATTACCTTTCCTTTTCAATCTGCAACAGTGTAATTTTCTGAAAGGCTACCTGGAGGTGCTATGTACACAGAATGACCACACTCCAGAAACATAAATTTCCTGCTTGTGTGATTGGCTCACTGATTTTCCCAGAAGTCTGCCTAAGATACAAGTCAGATTTCAGGCATCCCCTGCAACAAAAAATGTAATTTTTGGCGAGATACTCCCCATAGGAACATGTCTAAAGGGATGCATGCTCAGCAGCTTTCCTCATCAAAAGTGGAGTCATCACAAATAGGGAAATCATTTTGCAGTACCAGCCACAACCAGAAGTAGGAGCTCCTGGGTCCTTCTGTATGTTGCAGGATAATGAGAAACAGGCTAACACAATACGGTTATTTGAGAAAAGTGATATGACATCATGCAGTAAAAGATACATGATTGTAAATGTTCTTTTTTTGGCCTGCTATTGCCCATCATATGTTGCTGTTTACAATGATTATTTGAGCCGAGCATTGATTCCACATGTGCACAGCAGACAACGAACCGCCATGGATCGAACTATTTATTTTGTCCTGATCTAACCTCTTGGACAACAGCCAACATAAAAATTAAAGTCTTTGTATATGTAAAGTCTCCAGAATTTTTTTAACAGTATAGGATTTGATAAATTCTGCAGAAAATTAATTTATAGAGTGCAGTTACATACATGTAGGGCAGCTAGATTTGCACAATAACAATGCAACATAATGTTCCTTTTATCGCTATTCAAATCTATGGGTGAACTAAGAACCGTAATGATTCTTTTAAACAGAATCTTTTTGTGACTTTTCTTGCAAATGTTTTTATCTCACCCAACTGCCCTGTCTGACATACAGAGAGAGCACCTACAAATCCAAATATGAAAAGTCTTCATAGAAATATGAAGCAGCAAACAAGTGAACATTTAGGCCTCATGAACATGGCATAAAAAACGCAGGTTTTACAGGTGTACAGCATACTTTCTTTACACCTCTAAATGTAGTTCTATTTTAGCCTTTGTGGCCATGTACATCGGACGTTTAAATCAACATGCGGTTTACCGGAAGCTATCAGCCGTAACCCCGGTATTTTGTTTTCAGCAGGCAGCTGGCTTTCCCATGAAAGCGGTCTAAGCAGCTCATTAGCTGCCGGATGGCTTTTAGAAGTGGCAGGGACGCCCCCCCTTTCCGCCACCGTTTCTCGGTTTTACCGTTTTTACCAGCGTGCCTGAGAAATGATCTGAGAGTGCGGCCGGCTGGTCACAGAGGCGAACAGAGACCAGATCATCTCTGATCACCTCTATGGCCTTGGAGGACCGGAGCAAAATCATTACATCACTTCCGGCCTAGGGTGGAAGTAAACAATTTTTTTTTTTTAAAAGCAAATGTGTGAATGAGGCCTAAAAAAAAAACCACGCTGAAGCATAATTTACGTGTGTAAATCCACAAAAACGCACATGTATGAGCGTAAATGTATTCCAATGGCCAGAATATATTAATAATCTGACCCTTATAATGCATTTATGCTCAGCGCCATACATGCATAAATCTGCATTAATATGTGACATTACAAAGCATTTTTTCTTCCAAATTCTGGCAAAAAAAAATCTAGCACATCTGGAGAATAAATTCATACGCCTGTGTGCATGAGGACACACATTGGAATACACCGCTGTTTCCCGTTAAAGAAACTGAATTTGTACAGACAATACCGGATGCCTGATTTAGGAAATTGTATTTTCTGAATTGCTGAGTGTGTGTCCCTCTTATCTCGGCATGTCAGGAGTTGTCAGGAGTTGTCAGCATTGCTGCTTTTTGTTGTGTTCATCTGAAGTTTATCAGCTCTTCCTGTTGACTATCTCTGCCTGTCTCCTATATTTGTGTCTACACTGCGCATTCTTCCTGCGTGGGTGTCACCAGTGTCTGGTCCCAACAAAGCCCTGATTATCTCACCTGGCAGGGATTGGCTGGCTCTTCAACTCGTAGAACTGCTCCTTGCTGGGCTCTAGGGCCGTCTCAATGTCGATGTCAGCGACAATGCCAGATTCGGGAAGAATGGGACTCAGGCTGTTAGGGAAATAAAACAAATGGTTACAAATGGAAGGCCTTACATTAGGCAAATGTTTTATTTCCTAAACAATTATACAGCGTTATCATCCTAATACACAGACATCGGATCACAATGATCAATGTCATCTAATCAGGATACACTGACCTCTCCTCCTAATACACAGACATCAGGATACACTGACCTCTCCTCTCCTAATACACAGACATCAGGATACACTGACCTCTCCTCTCCTAATAAACAGACATCAGGATACACTGACCTCTCCTCTCCTCCTAATACACAGACATCAGGATACACTGACCTCTCCTCCTAATACACAGACATCAGTATACACTGACCTCTCCTCTCCTAATACACAGACATCAGGATACACTGACCTCTCCTCTCCTAATACACAGACATCAGGATACACTGACCTCTCCTCTCCTAATACACAGACATCAGGATACACTGACCTCTCCTCTCCTAATACACAGACATCAGGATACACTGACCTCTCCTCTCCTCCTAATACACAGACATCAGGATACACTGACCTCTCCTCTCCTAATACACAGACATCAGGATACACTGACCTCTCCTCCTAATACGCAGACATCAGGATACACTGACCTCTCCTCCTAATACACAGACATCAGGATACATCAAGCCTACTTTGTCTCTCTTATTAATACTTTGTCATCCAGTCCCCATCAGCTCTTCTCAACCTCTAACGCTCTTCTTCGTCCCCCACGCCCTCTGCCCACTAACTCACTCACTGCCCAAGACATTGCCAATCACTTCAAAGACAAGATTGATGCAATTCATGAGGACACCTCCACTGTGCGTACATCTTCCCCACCCAACATTCCCTGCCTAACAGCACATTCAACACTCTCCTCTTTTGAATTTGCTACTACTGAAGAGGTTACAAAACTTTTCTCAGATGCCCACCTAACCAATTGAACCCTGGATCCTGTTCCCTCCCAACTACTACAGTCACCCTCTTCTTCTATCCTATGCTCCCTCACATCTTCAATCTCTCCCTCTCTAGTGGCACCTTCCCCTCCCCTCTAAAACATGCACAGATCACTCCCATACCTAAAAATCCCTCACCGGACCCTACCGACCTGAACAACTTAAGACCCATCTCATTGCTCCCATTCACCTCTAAACTTCTAGAATGCTTGGTCTACAACCGTCTAAGCTCCTACCTCAATGAAAATAACCTTCTTGACCCCTTACAGTCTGGCTTTCGCTCCGCAGCACTCCACGGAAACTGCCTTACTAAGACTCACTAACGATTTACTAACTGCTAAAGCCAACGGCCACTACTCCATACTCCTACTACTTGACCTCTCTGCGACCTTTGATACTGTTGACCACCCGCTCCTTCTCAATAAACTCCATTACATTGACCTCCAAGATTCTGGTCCTATCCTGGTTCTTTGCCTAACTATCACAGCGCTCCTTCAGTGTTACCTAAAACTCTGTCTCCTCCTCTCCATTGCCCCCTTTCTGTGGGGGTCCCCCAAGGCTCTGTTCTTGGACCCATTCTCTTCGCTATCTACGCCTCCTCTCTTGGTCACTTGATAACCGCCCACGGCTTCCAATATCCAAATCTATCTGTCTACTCGCCTCACTCCTTCAATCTCCTCTCGCATTACTTACTTACTAACTGACATATCAGCATGGATGTCGCACCACTTCTTTAAACTAAATATCTCTAAAACTGAGCTATTAATATCGTCCTCTCCGCTCTTCTCAAGATCTCCTACTCTCAAGCTCCCTCATCTCCTCCTCCCATGCTCGTCTCCAGGATTTCTCCAGAGCCTCTCCCATCCTCTGGAACTCGCTACCTCAACCTGTTTGGCTATCCCCTACTCTTGCTACCTTCTGGTGATCCCTGAAAACTCATCTCTTCAGGGAAGCCTATCATGCCTCCAACTAATCCTTTTACCACTTCCATCAGCTCATTCCCCATAGTTGCAACCTTTTGTACCACCTGCCCCACCCCATTAGATTGTAAACTCTTCTGAGCATTGCCCTCTTAATCCTCCTGTATTTTATTATAACTGTATTGTCTCCCTTTTTATAATGTAAAGTGCTGCGTAAACTGTTGGCGCTATATAAATCCTGTTTAATAATAAAAATAATAACAATAATACACTGACCTCTCCTCCTAATACACAGACATCAGAATACACTGACCTCTTCTCTCCTCCTAATACACAGACATCAGGATACACTGACCTCTCCTCTCCTAATACACAGACATCAGAATACACTGACCTCTCCTCTCCTAATACACAGATATTATACATGATCTCCTTCTAATACACAGAAAGTTGCTGTTTTAATAGACATTGGAATCAATTCAAAGTCTCTTAATTTTTCTCATCGTTTATTCAATTTTGAGAAATATAACATCTGTGCTGTACTATCTGGATAAAGCATTGCTCCAATCTGATTGGATGGCCTGTGAGTTACACAACCCTCACCCATGTTTCAGAATAAAGGGGTCACATTGCACAATTTTTCCTTTTTGAAAGTTGCATGCAGTACACAATCAAGTTTAACATTACGTAACATTAGGACTCATTTCTGCTTTTGACATTTCCACTTTGCAGAAGACCGTCCTGACGTATCGCAGATAGTGATAGGACAGAGGAAGTGACCCCTGTGACCCAGGAAGTCCTTGTGACCTGCAGAGAGGATGTGGACCATTCAGGGACCATGACTTGCCTCTAGCCGGGGATGAAGGAAGCCCGGGTTATTTCTTTATCATTATTATTAAATCAGCGGGAGTAGCAATCCAATTCTACAAGGTTACCACCATGTCTAGAGATATTGAGGGTCTGGTTTAGAGGCGCTTCAAGGAAAACACATTAGACTCTTTTTTATTCTATACATTGTTTATTAATGTTTTCTATATTTCAAACAAAATTACAAAATAAAAAAAAAGTGTCATACGCAGCCTTTAAGCTCATCACACAAACGTTACAATCTGATTGTACAATCTCCTTTAGATCTACCAACAACTATGTAGTGCAAACACATTTTTATGTAGTGCAAGGGCCTGCCTGTCTGGATACAAAGTGATTGGATAGATAAGGTAGGTCCTCAACACAGTCCTAGTAAATCTAAAATTGACTGTATGGTCATCTTGTAACATATATGGTGACCCTTAAACTACTGTGTACTTGTTCTATAAGGATGACACATAAGACGCACTCGGTTTCCATGCTAGAATAATAATGGGTTTGTACCCATACAAACATGGCATTATAAGCCTGGGGTGGGGCTGAGGAATAGTGTCTCCATAGTGACTTTTTTTCATTCATTAACAATGAAAATACAGGGCTGTACACTGATATACGGAATCTTAGTAATAGAAAACTGACAGACACAATTGAAAAGTTGTCGCTTCAGTACAATAAGAGCACAGAAACACTTAAGGCGCGTACACACGATCAGATTTTCAGATGGGAATTGTGTGATGACAGGCTGTTGGCGGAAAATCCGACCGTTTGTACGCTCCATCGAACAATTGTTGTCGGATTTTTCGCAGACAAATGTTGGATGGCGGGCTTTAAAATTTTCACGGACAAATGTCTGTTGTCGGATTTTCTGAGCGTGTGTACACAAGTCCATCGGACAAAAGTCCCAAGTACAAACACGCAT
This sequence comes from Lithobates clamitans, assembly GCA_037952925.1. NCBI lineage: Eukaryota > Metazoa > Chordata > Amphibia > Anura > Ranidae > Lithobates > Lithobates clamitans. The sequence goes on from JBBGZY010001526.1 coordinate 2,295,782, forward strand.
GCTCGGAAGCCAGGACGAGCCAGAAGCGGTCGGTCTTGTAAACTAACGTTCCTAATGGAGAATTAACATTCATAATGTGGCAAATTATGAAATCTCGAAATGCAGTGCACAATTCTCTTCTTCTTTAATGGGATAATACTGAATCTATTTTGCTGGTGATACTGATGGAGTTATTGCAAACTAATTTTCAAAGGCTTTTTTTTTTAGTGATATCAAGAATAATATTATTATGGGTTATGTTTTTTTTGGGCAAGTTACCACAACACCATTATCCCGTAGTTTTTAAGATCAAAGATACAACTATGTTGGTTTCCTTTGTCAATTTTACATTGTATTTTTTTTAATGTGACTGTCTAATCGCAAACTGTCATTTGAAGTAAAACACATAGCCAAGTATTATTCTCCACAATTTTTTTATTGTGTATTAAAAAAAGAAAACAAATAAAATTAGACATGCTATCTGCCAATAGAACTTAACCAAAAAGTGCATTCTATGCATCCAAAAATATAGAAAATATACCAAATCAAATCATTGTTATTCAACCAAAAAATAAAATAAAAGCCTCATGCATGTGTCCTGCTTCTTAATATAGGGGATTACAATGCCAAGAATTGGTGAAAGCAGGGGTCCGTCATCCAGAGATAATTCCGAAAATCATCTGGATTATTCCCCTGGAGCTCCCGCAGCAAAGGCATATGACATAATTGGTCACGATTAATAAAGCAACCAATTTTTGGTCCAAGAAATCCTCCTCCTCCTGTTCCTGGACTGGACTTGGGTCAAAGCAATAATTCCAAGGCCAATAATAAATAACACGTTATCTCCTCCGATTCTGCAACATGGCTGGTTGACAAACAACTGTTCAGAAACAAACTGAAAAGCGTGAAATGAAAAGCGCAAAATGAAAAGCACAAAATGGAAAGCGCGAATCAACACTCACCAAACTTCTACTAACGCGGAAATTAGCAGAAGGAGCACAAAGGGTGGCGCCTGACAATTGAACTACCTCTTTTTCGGGTAGTAGTACGTCTAGTACGTCACTATGTTGGTGTTTGTCGGCCGACAATTGTGTACCGTTTGTATGCAGGACAAAATCTGGGCAAAAGTCCGAGGTTTTGTCTGCGGAAAATCCGATCGTGTTTACGAGGCTTTAGGCTCGGTTCGCACTGCCACGACCTGAAAGTCGCGCGACTTACAGTGCGACTTTGCCAGGCAACTTTGAAGCAACTTCAGGGAATGCCTGTGTAAACTTTTTGTAATGTCTGATCCAAATCACATCAATTAAAAGGAGGATCCGATTTGGAGGCGACTTCCATTAAAGTCGATGGGCACAAGTCGGATAGACGCCACTTTGATGTAGTACAGGAAGCTTTTGTAAAGTCGGAGCGACTTCAGTAATGCTAATTAAAAAAAAGCTCTCATTGACTAAAATGGGATTTCACATGTCACGTAACTTAGGGTCTCACAAGTCGGATCCCAAGTCGTGGCAGTGTGAACCGAGCCTAAAGATGGCCATATATTTGTAGATTTTCAAACGAATGCCCGTACGAATATTCTTACAAAAACTCTCATCAGTACATTTCATGACATGAGGAATGTCATTTAAAAGTACTTCAAAAACAATTGCTTTTAATATTTAATTTTGGAGCAAATGGACTTTCCGGAACGATAACTACATTCACTGTTTGAGGTTCGTTTGAGAAAAAATTTTCATCCTGCTCCTTAAAGTTTTCTTGTCACCACAGTTGTAAACGAACGTCTATTTGACCCCACTGAACATTAGAAAATCACTGAAACGTTCTTAACCACCTCAGTACTGTGCCATAGCAGAAAGACGGCTACAGCGTGGCTCTCTTGTTCTGGGAGGGTGGCCATGGACATCCTCCCAGGACTCTATGTGGAAAAAAGAAAAGAAACATCCTCCCAGGACTCGTCTCCTGGGTGCCCCCTGGGGCGTTCATCGGGCGCACTCTGTAACACTTTTTTACACAGCTGGTCACAGATCAAGGTAAAGGGCCAATCACAGCGGCCCTTTAGCATGTGGTTAGCTGTGTCTAATCACAGCTGATCACATGTAAACAAACTTGCTGGTTATCAGCAGTCCTTTCCTAATGCACTGTCACTGTGTGAGGAAAGGAGAGCCAATACTCGGCAAGGCTGACAGTGCACATTTACACTGATAATCAGGGCACCGATTATCAGTGCAGCCCCATCAGTTCCCTCTATCAGTGCAGCCCCATCAGTTCCCTCTATCAGTGCAGATTATCAGTGCCCATCAGTGCAGCCTCGTCAGTGCCCATCAGTGCAGCTTATCAGTGCTCCCTTATCAGCGCCCATCAATGCAGCCTCACCAGCGCCCAGCAGTGCAGCCTCACCAGCGCCCAGCAGTGCAGCCTCACCAGCGCCCAGCAGTGCAGCCTCACCAGCGCCCAGCAGTGCAGCCTCACCAGTGCAGCCTTATCAGCGCACAGCACTGCAGCCTCATCACTGCCGCCTCAGCAGTACACATCAGTGCCCAGCAGTGTAGCCTCATCATTGCATATCATCGAAGAGAAAAATTAGTTATTTGCAAAATTTTATAACAAAAACTAAGAAAAATATATATATATTTTTTTTAAATTTTTGGTCTTTTTTAGTTTGTTTAGCAAAAAATGTAAAACCCAGTGGTGATTAAATACCACCAAAAGAAAGCTTTATCTGGCTCAAAAAAATGATAAAAATTTAATGTGGGTACAGTGTAGCATGACCGCGTAAATGTCATTCAAAGTGCGACAGCTCTGAAAGCTGAAAAGTGGCCTGGGCAGGAAGGGGGAGAAAGTGTCCAGTATTAAAGTTAAAGCAAAAAGTTTTGACTCAAATTCTACTACAGTATGAGTGAATATAAGAAAGAGAGCACTTCTATGGCCACATCCGTATTGGGGGATTGTAACTGAAAAAAAGAAAAAAAAATGGGCAAAAGACAGCCCTGGGTTGGACTTTAAAGGCCCCAGAGAAGTGGTGGATGTTCTTCTGGGGGGGATGTTTGGACGTAGTACTAACCATGGCTGCTCTGAGGGACTAATGGACTTGCTGCAAATCTTATTGATTTTCGCTACCTGCAGGGTGGGCTGTTTCCCACACCTCTTAAATACGTGGTTATGCCTGGCTAATATATATACCACCGACACTACGGCTATGGCTATGCCCATACCACCCTCCCCTCCCCCTTCCTGTTTTTCTGTTTCTCCCCCTATCTACTCTTGAATACTGTTATTGCAATATATATACTTGGAGTGACACTTGGATTTACTTACCATTGGTCACAAATATCTGAATATTATAATCCTTTGCCAATACATGGTGATGTTTGATGCCCAGCGAGGAGATTATCTGTGGATTTTTTGACAAGATAGTGAGACCTGTTTTTTCCAACAACCCCCGAGTGTGTCCTGATGAAGCAATACAGCGAAACGTGTTGATGCACAGGGGCTCACTGTTGCCTACATGGTGCATACATTCTCTCTTCACCATGTACTCATGTCTAATGTGCGATATATGTTTTTAATTCTTTACCTTTTTTTTGCTCTGTTTGCATAAGGAATTGTTATTAATAAAATACCGGTATATTTTTGACCGATTCTTCGTCCAAAAGTGCCTTTAAAGTCCGACCTACGGCTGTCTTTTGCCCATTTTTTTCTTTTTTAAAGTACAGTATGAAGTCCTTTCACACAGACATGCTCCTTTCCATTCAGCAGGGGATTTGTGAACAGATCTCCTGAATTGGAGCAGAATGGGACGAATATCACTTTTGTGACATCCATGATTGAATTTTGATCCATCTATGGGCATTTTTAGACTGGTCGTTCCAACATTCTTTACAAACTAGTCTTGACTTATAAAAAAACATCTAGAAAGAGACCTGTTCGACCTTCAACATAGAGAAGAAATCCCTGTAACTGATCCTGTTTGACAGCATGCAGCCGCTGTCGCTAGCGTGCATTAGCTCTGACGCATTTCAAGGACAGACCCACTTCATCAGAGCTTTTTAAAAAGGTATATTTAACAGACCAAGTGGGAGCAAAGAGGAAAAGTTCAATGTAAGACCCCTTTCACACCGAGCCACAGCAGCATTAGCGCTAAAGCGCTGTTTAAGCAGCACTTTTGCGCCACTTTTCGCCGCTACCCGGGCGCTTTTAACCCAAAAGAATGGGTTAAAAACGCAGCGTTTTCGAATCGCTTTTCAGATGCTTTGGAGGCGCTGTCCATTCATTTCAATAGGCAGGGCGTTTTGGGAGCGCTATATACGGCGCCCCAGAGATGCTGCATACAGGACTTTTCCTAACATCCCGCAAGCGCACCGCCCCCGTGTAAAAAGTCACACTGAAATGAATGGGAGACAGTTTTCAGGAGCTTTACAGGTGCTATTTCTAGCACTAAAACGCCTGAAAACCGCCTCAGTGTGAAAGGGGTCATAGGGCTTACATACACAGTTCCTTTTTCTGTATATTACTTTTTATATGGCACAATCTGGTTAATCATTATTTCAAATTGTAAAAGGATAAGTGAGATGGGTTCATTCACCCTGTAGAAATGGCCTTATGGGCCAACTACACAGTTTTTTTTTTTATGTTTAGGAAAAATCTGGTGTAGCGGAGGCCAGTTTCAAGCAGACAGAATAATCAGATTTCCGGTCTGCAGGGGAGAGGTTGTCGTAGGATTTTAGTGTATTTTAGTAAGCAGACCAGCAATCGGCTATAACTGGTCAATTCCAAATTAAAGTGTATGTGTATGCCACATCAGCGAACTTAGCATTTTGCTTGCGGTTGCAGCATAGCTCCATGCACTTGAAAAGGTCACATTCAGTGGTGATACTGCCCGCTGAATGTGACAGGGGGGTTGGAAGACCATAAAAATGCTGCTCAGTCACCTATTTTTGCTGCCCCCCAGCTACAATGTAAATGTAGGCTTTGGATAGAGTGGGAAAAGCTTATAAAACCCCGTCAGTTTAGTTTTTGCTGTCTGTGTACCACTTACGGAAATTTCCCTTTCTATCCCAGGGATAGGAACAGGAAGTTAGAGGAAATCCCCTAAAGTTCCAGTCCCTGGAATAGGTGTGCAGATATCCCAACCTGCAAAAACTCATTTCAGGGAGGTGGACGTGGCTTAAACTGTGCTACATATTGCGCGTGGCTTAAATGGGGTGTGGTTTTATAGAGTCTGAGATGACTTACATAGTGCAGAATGTAGTAATGTTAAATAGGGAATGTACAGTGTGGAGTGTATGGAGGTGGGTATAATGTGCATGTGAGGAGTGTGGAGTGTACAGCGGTGAGTAGTATGCGCAGGATGGTGTCAGTAGGGCAGTGGACGGTGTCAGTAGTTCTTTATTTTTTTTATTTGTTTTTATTTTTTGTTTTTCGCAATGATTGGGGGTGGGGGTAGTGGACAGTGTCAGTAGATTTTTGTTTTTATTATTTTCTCTATTATTTTTAATATTTTTGTTGTTTATTATTTTCTTTAAATAGGATTTTTAAATATTTTTTTCACAGTGCTTCTGGGGAAGGGGTAGGGAGTATGTGACAGTGATGGTGTCAGTAGGGCAGTGGATGGTGTCAGTAGTTTTTATTTTTACATATTGTTTTTTTTTTACGCTTTTTGGGGGGAGGGGGTTGGGCCAGTGGACAGGGTTGGTAGGGCAGGGGGGTGGTATCAGTAGTTTTTTTATTTTATAATTTTTTTTAGAATTTCATTTTTTATATATTTTTTTTTTTATCAACCCTGTTGGGGGGGGGAGCTTTGGTGAGATAACAGGGGTCTAAACCGAACCCTGACATCTCCCCTTTGAGACAGAGAAAGAGGCTGAGGACACAGGTTCCCCAGTCCCTTTCTCAGCATTGAAGATGAATGAACAGGAGACAGCGGCTCCTGTCCATTCATAAACTGAGCAATGAGCATAGTAACACACAGGTTACTGGCTCAGTTTTCACAGGACACAAGAGTGATCTCACTCAATGTGTCCAATTCAGAAAAGGAAGGGGCCGGTAAATGATCGGTCCCTTCCTCTGATCTCCATCCTGACAGATCCCCACAGCCGGTGGAAGTCGGATGTGGGGGACGAGGGAGGGCTGAGGAGGAGGACAGGGAGCTGGAGAAGAACAGGGGAAGGGGTGTGTTAAGGGCATGGAGGGGAGCTGTAGAAGAACGGGGGGAGAAGAACAGGAGGGTAGAAGGACACGGAGGGGAGCTGGAGGAGGAGGATACAGGGAACAGTCGGGAATGATCGGTGCAGCAGGAGGGACAGCTGTGAACACCGATCTCAGTGTATAGCTTTTTAGCCATCAGCCACGGGAGGGAGAGAAGGAGAAGCTGATGTCAGCTATACAGGGAGATCGGTGTTCAAAGCTGTCCCTCCTGCTGCACCGATCATCCCCGACTGTGAACCAGGGGACCATCCAGGATCAGCCCCGCAGCCGGGATATCGGGCAGCACTTGCGGGTGTCCGGGAGCCACCCCTGAAATTCGGTAGGCTCCCGCACCTCGCGAGAGACTTGGGATGTCTGAGTGTGCCCATTGGAAGCTTTCCCCTTACCTCTTGTTCAGGCGATGACTAAAATTTTGACTTCCTCTGACTTTTTTCCCTGGTGATAATATTTACCAGTACAAATATAGTGGTGAATCTCTGTCCCTCTCTCTCAGCGAATACACAGAGAGCAATACAAACCTGACAGAGGGTCTATACCTTCCCCACTCTATACAAAGTACAATAAAGGTTTTCTCTAGACCAGTGGTCTCCAAACTGCGGCTTAGGGGCCAGATAAGGCCCTTTGCTTGCTTTTATTCAGCCCCTGGGGCACTATTTCATCCACTGATACCAACAATGGGGCATAATTCTCCTCCACTGCGACCAGTGAAGGGGCACAATCCCTCCCAATGACACCAATGATGGGGCAAAATTCCTCCCACTGACACCAACGATCGGGCAGAACTCCTTGCACTGACACCAACGGGGGGGGGGATACAATTCCTCTCAATGACACCAACACTTGGACCCAATGACACCAACGATGGGGCATTGTTTTTATTCACCGACGTTGGGACCTTTTCTACTCCCAATGGTCGCAGTCTGGCCCCCCATAAAGTCTGAAGGGCAGTAAAAAGGGACCCTGTTTAGAAAGTTTGGAGACCGCTGCTCTAGATATACAATTGAAGTGTTCACAGTCTGCTTTAGGTTGGGGTCATTTTATACAATCTGAGGAAGATGTTTGGCCCATGGCTACAGCTAGGTTTTATAAACTGAATGAGCACGCTGGTTCATCCATGTTGTCAAGAGGAGAAGAGGAAGAGTAAGATAACATGAATGTTCATTTGAAGTGGCACCCTTCCCAGACGATTTCACAAGCCAGGCCCTTGCATTACTACATTCAGGTCTTATCTAATACGCACACTTTGTACGGTATCCACCCAAAACAGCCTTTTTCCAGGAAGAAATCATCCGTTCACATTAGGGAACAACATTAATATATTGCTGTTATTATATCTAAACATTACAGTATCACAAAGTCCCCAGGACAGGAGCTGAGTAGTTGCTGCATTTAGCAATCGGTTGTTGAGGCCTAGCTAGCTGAGCAAAATGCAGCCATCTCCACACAAAGGGTGGTAATTCTGTTAACAGTCTGTTGATTTTGTAGAAGTCTGCTAAACCAGTACCTTCAGTGAGGTCACTTCTTCCTGTCAGGCTACATTCTTTAAGCTGGGAACTTTTCATAAAATGTGACTGGAGACTGTGTGCACTGTGACGCCACTTTCTGAGGTGAGGTGGTTTATTGGTGTAGCTTCTCACAGTCAATATATCAGCACAGACTTTGCCCTTATACCTCCGTGTACAATAATTTGACTGCATTTTTCTTGTGTTACCTTTGAGCCCCCTGTCACACTGAATGTGGCTTTAAAATTGTGCGACTTCAACTGAAAGCACACAATTTCAAAGCCAAGTCAGTGCAACTTCAGGTCTATGCAAGTCGCACCCGAAAATCGCCAAAAGTAGTGAAGGAACTACTTTTTCAAATCAACGCAAAGTCGGCGTCACAACGATTTGAACATGGCCGACAACAGGGTGCACGTTGTCATGTGATTTGACCTGTCAAATCGCATGACAAGTCACTTTAATGTGAACAAGGGCTTAAGACTCATTTCGACAAACCTTTCCACCTTATGTTTACACACAAGTATTTTCCTGAGGCACAAAATAATTCTCGGTTTTGCCAGTCCTGCTGTTCACATAGCCGACTGCCTAACTGGGAAAATACATCATTACTTTGACGTTTAATAGCGGAGTTATGGCTGCAGCTAGATGCCATAACTCCAGTATTCATTTTTCCCTCAGGCCTGAACTTTCTGCTACAAGTGGTCTGAGCGGCGGATTCGCCGCTGGATCGCTTTTAGAAGTGCTAGAGGGGTCTCCCCAAGCACCCCCCCCTCCCACCACCAATTTTTAGTGGTTTACCTAGGCGATCGGTAGCTCCGGGGACCAATCAGGCACTGACAGCGGCTGGGCACATAAACGAGTGAAGGAAAGATGGCCTCCACTCTTTTCTAGCCCTAGGAGGACCGAAGCAACTTTTTGAGAGGGACTAGAAAATCTGTAGAGTTTTTATGACTGTCTGTGCCCCCGTTTGAGAGATTCACCCTCTTTTGTCATGATTATCATTAAAGGTGAAAGTAAAGGAGAATCCTAAAGTTTAGACTGTCCCCAGAAGAGGAATAAAGGGGGGAAATCTTCCAGTGGGGACACTAGTCTGGGATGTCTTCTCACTTCTTGTTTTGGCTATGGGACAGGAAGTGAAGGGAAATCTCACCAACAGGACAAAGATGGCAAATAAAAACCTGAAAGTGGTTATAACTTTCCCTTTGTCTATTCCAAAAATGAAAAAAAAGTTTTGCTTTTAGTACTACTGCAAGGCGTTTCTGCGCCTGCCAAGCTTCCCTGAACCACAGCGTCATTCACACCTGGGTTAATCAGTCACAGCACTGTGCCAACATCACTGTTGGATTGGCCTGCAGTAAATCATTAATTTTAATGACTATGGTTGTATAGGAGCTAAAATAGCACAGAGGCCTAGATGCTATTTTGTACCCACTACAGGTTTCACAGATGGAATGGTGGCACCTTAAAGTGCATAGACACTGGATGACATTAGCGTCAGTCCCCCATGTCAATAGGGCAGCACAAGAATGGGTAAGAAAACTTTGCCTGATCACTTCTGGTTTCCCGGACACAAGGGCCATCTCCCCCTTCCTCCCCATGCTACTAGAGCGCCCCTGTCTAGGGGACACATTGGCCCATGGAACTTTGTAAAGAAGTCAGATTGTGCATTCTTGTCCAATTGTTGTCTAATGTCTACATCCAGCTTTAGCTCCACCATTCTGCTTTATTATCCCCCAAAAGCATAATACCGCTCCAATACACATGTGAAGGAAGTTTGTGAATTGTTGCTGAAGGCCACACGAGGGAGGAAAGTTCATACATAAGCCGGTTAGTAAGGTGATGCAATGTTCTGTAGAAACAAGTTACATCACTAGCCTCGATGAGGTCACTTATTCCTGCCAAGCTGCATTCTTCTCAGCACTGCTTGTTATGGCTGCCCTTTCACTACAATTTATGACTTTTATTTCAGTCAAAGGGAATATGTAATATAACTATGTTTAGATTGACTGTCTGCATTGCCCATAACAACGAATCACCTTTTCCATTTCATGTTTCCAGAGAAAGCTAGAAAAAGTAACAGCAGGTGAGATCGCCGCACTAAAATAACTTGTGTTAGTACAGCGATCTCTCAGTTTTTTCTTCATTCAGTCTGCTGGGTTGAACGAAAAAAAAAAAAAAATGAGTGTGTGTACCAGGCAGTAAATGGTTTGTCTCATCCATGTAAACTGATGCATTCTGCTGGAGAGATTGTGCTTCTGAAAAACAATAGACTTGCTGGCTGGATCACCAGATGAAAAAAGACAAAAGAAAGCCTAAAAAAAATAAACTAATACACCCATCATATCTAAGAATTGGTAAGCTGTAATATAAATGTTTGCTTCCATTATTAGTGGAAGAAAGTTTCCTGGAGGATGAAACTGCATTAAGTGCAATGGCTAGATGTCATGGATAAACTCAAAAATACATTTTTCCCTTCAAAAAAATCCCACAACATTGGTGATCAGTAGCACAGTACCCCCACCACATTGAAAAAAGACACAAGTCCATCTAGTTCAACCATAAAAAATAAATAAATAAAATAAAAAATATCATACAATCCCATATACCCAATCCTATACCCACAGTTTATCCAGAGGAAGGCGAAACCCCCCCCCCAGAATAGCAGGATCCAATTTGCTATAGCAGGGGTAAATTCCTTCCTCTTGCTTCTGTCTCTCTCTTGGGTCCTGTTCACACTGGCATTAGCTACAGGTGTTTGCAGCACGTTTTTGCCACTCCTCAAAGGCCTAGCAAAGCAGCCTACAATGGATAACATGGACAGTGGACAGAGCTGTTCACATTTGAAAAACATGTAGCTTTGCATTGCGTCACATCGGTGTGTGGCAAAAATGAAAAATACAAGTCAAGTCTGGGAGGAGTTGTCACTCCTTCCATTCAAGTCTATGGTAACACGTTGTAAGGCTCCATGCACACTGGCTTAAAAAACGCTGCTTCTACGTTTATAAATGGCCACTCAGAACTGCAGCTCTCCTGGCTGGTTATTTCAAGTGGATGTAAAGCTTTAAGGTTTTTCCCCTTAATGCATGTATGCCCCCATGGAAAGCGGCTTTCCGTGGGGGCACCCGATGAAGAGGAGGGGCCTGGAAGCGCCGGCAGGGGACCCCAGAAGAAGGAGGATTGGGCAGCTCTGTGCAAAACCATTGCACAGAGCAGAAAAGTATAGGCATGTTTGTTTTTTTTAATCAAACGTTTACAATCACTTTAACTTCAATGGCTGGTCAGGAGATGGTTATTTCAACGGGGTAATTTTCTTTTCAGAGTAATCCTTACTTAAGTTGGCCATAGATGGATCAAAATTCTGCGGTCTAACGGGTCTGGCTGAATTTTGATCCATGTATGTCCATTCCTGCTCTACAGAAGTTGATCCAATGATCAACTTCTAACAAGAATGCTGGAAAACCTTTGTCGATTTGGCTGAGGCAATGTGCTGCAGCCGCTGATCAGTGTATCCTAAGCGCTGGTTCACACAGGGGCAACACGACTCTGGCCGCGACTTTGCGAGGCGACCTTGACGCGACCTGAGGGCGACACCACAGCGCGACTTGGGGCGACTTACAGGGCGACTTCAAGTCGCCTCCAGGACAGGCGACTTTCCAGTGGCCAATCAAACTACCAGCAGCTCTGGGGGAGGGAGGGGTTTGCTTGAAAAAAACATCTTCTCTTCCTGTGAAGTCGCTTCACTATAGACCACGATCCGACTTGTAGGCGACTTCCATTGAAATCAATGGGTACAAGTCGCCTAGAAGTCGCCTTGAAGTAGTACAGGGACCTTTTCTGAAGTCGGAGCGACTTCAGTAGCGTGCATATAGACGGCTCTCATTCACTGACATGGAGTTTCAGATGTCAAGCGACTTGGGGCGACTTGAGGTCTGACAAGTCGGATCCCAAGTCGCGGTAGTGTGAACCGGCACTAACAGGAGTCCAACAGTTAGAATACAATGGCACAGTGGGGAGGATTCCTCCATCCACCTCCCCTGGGTGGATGGGGAATCCAATCTTTTCTTTTCAATCAGCCTGCTGGCTAATTGAAAAAAAAGAAACAGATTGTCTATTGCCAGGCTTAAGCTATGCTAAAGGCAATAATTGCATTATTATTATGGAAGATTTATATAGTGCCAACAGTTTGCGCAGTGCTTTACAATGTAGAGGGGGGACAGTACAATTACAATATAATTCAATACAGAAGAAATAGGAGGGCCCTGCTCATGGAGCTTACAATCTAAAGGGGGGTGAGGGGGTACAAAAAGGTAATTGCTGCGGGGGATAATCTGATGGAGGTGACTCGGTACAGGCTTACATGAATAAGGGTCCTTTCACGTGGGCTTTCCGCCTGGCAGACTCCATTTTTCCATCGCTCTGCTGATCCCCGCTAAGCAGGTGGATGGCAGGTCTGTCTCCGCTCACTGTGCAGAGAAGGACCTATCAGAGCCATGCTCTCCTCTATGGGGAGATCGGATAAAAATAGATCGCCTGTCCGTTTTCATCCAAGCCCATCCGATCCGATAGACGGATGGAAAATAGGGTCTCCATCCCTCTGGATTTCACGGACAGGATCGGATAGTGGCGGGTGTCAGCAGGCTAGGGTTGCCACCTCATCCCTATAAACCTGAACACATATTAATTACACAGGTTCTGTGGCTGATTAAGGTGGTAATTAAACTCACTTAGTGCCTTATCTGCATTCAATTAGCCACAGAACCTGTGTAATTAATATGTGATCGAGTTTAAGACCCCTTTCACACCGAGGGCGTTTTGCAGGTGCTATAGCGTTAAAAATAGCACCTGCAATCCGCCCTCAAACAGCTGCAGCATTGTCTCCAGTGTGAAAGCCTGAGGGCTTTCTCACCGGAGCGCTGTGCTGGCAGGACGGGAAAAAAAGTCCTGCCAGCAGCTTCTTTCGAGCGGTGAAGGAGCGGTGTGTTTACCGCTCCTCCACCGCTGCTCCCCATTGAAATCAATGGGGCAGCACTGGGATACCGCCGGCAAAACGCAGCTATTGCAGCGCATTGCGGGCGGTTTTAACCCTTTCTCGGCCACTAGCGGGGGTAAAAGCGCCCCGCTAGCGGCCGAAATGCGCCGCTAATCCGACGGTAAAACGCCGCTAAAAATAGCAGCGTTTTACCGCCGACGCTATGGGCGGCCCGGTGTAAAAGGGCTCGAAAGGGGTGAGGTGGCAACTATACATCAGACATGTCAGGGTTGAATTAAGCATCTGATGAGGTCCGCCTGAAAAACTGACAGGCGGATCTGATGTGAAAGGGGACTAAGTAAGGTTTCAGGGATCGCGTACAGGGTAGGGGCTGACCAGACATACTGGGGCAGGGAGTTCCAGAGGATGGGAAAGGCTCTGGAGAAGTCCTGGAGGCGAGCATGGGAGCAGGTAACAAGGGAGCTAGAGTGCTGTCAACCATGGCAATTAGAGTTATAAGAGCCATCAGAAGCTGAATTATGACTACCTGGGAGGGGGCTACTGTAATCTGTGCAATGCTCCTTGGCTCAATAGATAAGTCTTATTTACTAAAGCAGTGAGGCTGTGGTAAGGCTAACTTCATCCAAACAACTAGACTTCACCTTTGCACAGTCTGGGACTGAACGAATCGCATATCATGGTAAGCCTCTTAGAAGTAAAATAAATAAGTGGCATTTTATTGTCTTCTTTTTAGCTAGGGACTTTCCATGAAGCAATACAGATTAAGGGGGCCTATCAAGGAGGGGCCCCTTTAAGCTTAGCTAGGGAGCCTTGATTGTGTGTGAGCAGACTGCAAGAGTCCAAGGATTGCACAATTTCAAGAGTAGAGTTTAGGAAGGAGGGGGTGCTGAAGTCAGCTATTCTTACTTGTTGTGGACAAAGACAAGCCTATACATTAACCCTAACCTGATAATAAGAGCCAGCAGTTCAGTACGACTTAACCCATCACCCGCCGCTCCGTTATCAAGGCTGTATCTGTATAAGCGACCCTTCTAGTTGCCAGCAAGTCCCGGCTTGTTGCCGGTTTCCAGTTCTGACCTCAGACTTCCCCTTTTTTTCATGTTCCATTAAGATCTTATCATTGTTTGCGTTTTATAAGGGCTCTTGGATGCAGTACATTATTAAGAATACAAAGGATGTTCTGGGGTTCACTGGCACAGTGATTTCTCCCTGAAAGCCTTAAAATTTCAGTCTCTTTTATTCCCCTTCCCAAGAACGCTCTGCCTTGTGGAGCAATGTGTCGCAGTCAATAGCATCCAATCAGAGTTCAGCTTTCACAGATCTGACAACAGTAAACTGAACTGTGATTGGCTGCTATGCGTTCTTGCACTTTGCACAACCTCGCTGATGTTTGCCCTCCTTTATTTATTAGGCCAGTGTTGACTGATTAACCCTCTTCAGGCCAAGGTGTAATTTGAGGCTGCCATGTTGAGCCTGCTGGGTGTGTGTATTAATAGATACAGACTAGTGCCCTTGTTTTCCTTTGACTGCGTTGAGCTGAATGACTAAGCAAAAGCTGCGTATTGCGTTCCTCCTAGCTGTGGCCCCCCCCACCCTCTTTTCTCAGCACCCCAATGCACTAAGTCAAGAAGAATGGGCTGTGGGGTGCCCTACTAGAGTTGCCACCTCATCCCTTTAAACCGGAAGACCTTTGAATTACACAGGTTCTGAGGCTAATTAAATGCAGATAAGGCACCAAGTGAGTTTAATTACCACCTTAATCAGTTACAGAACCTGTGTAATTAATATGTGTTCGGGTTTAAAGGGATGAGGTGGCAACCATATGCCCTACCATCCTAGACCACCTTGATTTTTTTCAAACTTGCATGCTTCTTCCCTTTGCTTGTCCATGCTTTCAGAACAGCATGGACAACCATCTGTAGCAAAGATATTTTCCAACATGCTGAAAAATCTATTTTGCAATTACATTAACCTCAGATGATGTAAGAGATCATTACTTGAACTAATTGTTGAAAATGGTGGTATCACTTGCTTATGTCCTACTGGTGTTAGGCAGACTTCTTCCTCTCAAATGCCAAGGACCTACAGGTCTCTATCCATCTGGGGATTTGGAATTACTCCATAGAAGGAGAATAATAGTTTGGCCAGTTCACTTTGGCCATCTACAGAAGTTATGTAGGTTGGACTATGTAGGTAGGTTTATAGGTTGGACTTGATGGACTTGTGTCTTTTTTCAACCTCACCTACTATGTAACTATGTACCCACCAATATTTTTATGAGACACTTTGCTGCTGAGAAAGTATATAGGAAATTATTCAAGGTACAGATTAGAAGGCCATTAAAGCCGTCCAATACATGGGTCAAATACTGAAAGGACTTTCTTTCGAAAATCGTAACTAAGAATTTTCGTTCAAATTTTGCACCGTTAGTGGCCAATTTTTGTGCATCCATCTAATTTGAAAGCATGCTAGAAATGTTTTTAAAAACAAAGGAATTAATAATCAATGATGGGAGAATCGTGGGAAAAATATAATCCAAAAAGAAAGGCGCATTGACCTGGAAAGAGAAGAAGATTCCCGGCCAAAAAAATTATTTTCTGTAGTAACATGAGGTGAAATCGATGGCTTGGTTGTTTGAAATTCGAAAATGTTGGCACCATCGGTCCACAAAAGGCACAAGATTTCTGATTTTTGAAATTTGATTCATGTATGGCCTGCATAATAGAGGAGAAGAATTAAACATGTAGAAAAAAAAAAAGGAGGATGATGCATTGCAAACTGTCAGGGCCACTGCCTAGGACCAAAGTTTCCAAAGACAAATTTTCAAAAGCCAAGACTTTTGCTAGAAATCAGAGACCTCCAACCATTGTACAACACAGTCTAACCATAATGGTGTCCCCTATTTTTATTAAATCCAAGCAGCTTAGGTGTTCTCCCCAAGATCACCCCCAAAATAAAAGTTGACTTCCAATGGCTTTAGCAGCCCACAGATGTCTCAGGTGTGAAAATACTGTTCCGTATGGAGTCAGCTTTACATAACCCGATTGTACACAACCGTCTCCTCGCCAGCCACGCACTCTGCACCAACACAAGCTGCGCAGGGCCAACTGGGAGACGCACATACACACAACGAGGCGGTAGTGAGCGTTACGACGCTCTGCCTTACCTCAGCAGCTGAATGCTGTCTGCGCTGGAGCCCACCAGGACATAGACTGTATGCTGTGGGGGGCTGCGTACTGTGGGGTCCTCACAGCCTATATCATGAGACATCTCTAGGGAGTTGCCGTAAACGGTGGACCCCAGGTAGTCCACCACTGTTGACTCGTTCGCTCTTCAACCGTGGTCACCTGTTTTGCCGCAGCAAGTTTTCTGCTCGCCCCTGGCCTCCCCCTGTATGGCCTGTAGACTGGTACTTTTGTCGCTGGCTTGTGTAGCTCAGCTCAGTGTCTTCAGCTTAGTTCATACTGTACTTCCCATAACTAGGACAGAGCAAAACAAGATCCCCCCTCCCCTCCTGTCCTTCCTCTCTGAGTCTGCCTCCCCCTCCCTCACTTTCCTCTCTCCCTCTGCACTTTCACCCTTTCAATCCTGGATCAAGACACACTGGCTGCCTCTCCTTCCAACAGCCTGGCGTGGCGAGAGTTAAGTGATGACTCACAGACAAGGGAAATTCCGCAGCCAGCATGGGCTGACAGAAGGACAATGGTACAGCCAATGAAAGGCCAGCTCAGGTGCAACGTCATCGATTAACCCTGTGCTGACCAGCAGTGGGCCATATACAAAGGCAGCAGTGTAAACATACACCTACACGCATTGCATAATAAATCCAGGCCTTGAGCTAATTATAGGGGATACATTGCACATTTTTTTCCATAACTCAGGATTTTAGATGGCGATAATTGTGATACCAGGCTAGCAAGTTTCTACTATCATTCCATTTTGGATTGCCATTTGCTCACTGTACTATACAACACAGCTGTTTTAGTTTTTGATTATTGGGGTCTGTGCGGATTCAAGAAGCCCTGTACGGGGAGAACACCAAGATCGATTACTTGCCTAGGGGCAAGGTTTAGAATGTAGGTATAGCCCAAACTTCAAGTGGATCCACACCCTAAGGGGCATGATGGGCTGCCCTTTCTCCTCCCCCTCTTTTATAAAAATTTAATCATTTTTTCTTTATTTTTTTTTAATAGCTTTATTTGTGCTGCAAAGCAGAACTTCTGCAATTCTCACCTAGGCGAGAATTTTCCCGCACCCCCTGTGCCTGCCAAAAGAACCATGTGGTACATCCACGCAGGCGCAAAGACTGACCAGTGAAGTCTGGAACGTCCCTTATTTTGTGTATGCACTATAAGTCACCTGCGCTTGCATGGATTTGCCGATGGGTTCTGCCAGGACCTAAAGGCCAGGCAGAGCCTGTGGGTACAGCTGTGCATTAGCGATTAATGGTGGCACCTGAGGAGGGCAGAGCCACCTTGGGAGGTGAACTTCGCTTCTGGTGAACTTTCGCTTTAAGTTTTGGATAGGTTATATTTTTTGTCTGATGAGGGAGGTTATCTTTTTCACTTCCTGAAGATGCAAAAGGAAATGAGATGAAATCTCCCCAAAGTGAAGGAAATTTCCATATAAAGGCCTTTTCACACTGCTCTGTATCAAAACCTTGGTAAAGACGCATATGTGATTTTGCTGTTTGTCAGATGCGTTTCCTGTGCATTTTTTCGGATTGCCTACACCTATGAAAAATGGACATGTGACTCAAAAATGCACCAAAAATGCAAATCATGGTGCGTTTTTACCACAATTTAGCAGCAATTTCCATTCATTTCAATGGGAAGCTACGATATGCAAGGTGTGATAAGTCCCATAGGATATAAAGGGAAACATTTTCTTGCGTTTTTTTTTTTTTTAGCAAGGTAAAAAACACAGGAAAAACATATCAGTGTGAAAGGGGCCTAAGGCTAGATTTACACCTAACCGCTGAGATGTGTTCCTTTTAAAATGCACACTTTAACGTGCGCTGCATTAGACAGCCTATTCAAAATGAAGGCGTTAGCAATGTACCTCAACGGTTAAAAAAAATGTACCTGCACCTTTTCTGGAAGCTGCCATTTTAGCCTCCATCTGCACCACAACGCATGTCATTGGGTTGCCACACCTTTGCGCAAGACTGCAGTGCTCCTTGTTGTCAAGGTGTGTTGGGATGTTATTCAGTACTACTCAAGTAGCATGCTGTGCCATGCGTTTCTTTGCTTTGGGGCAGGAATTAAACTCCTTGTTGTTTTTTGAGGACATCTGTAATGCACAATCCATTCAAACAAATGGGGCTGCTCTGCAAATGCCCTGCAACCACATGCAATGCGATTGTGGAGCACTAGTGTGTGGTTGAAGGGGTTAAAGTGTAAGTCCACCCTAACACTAAAATCCCTGCATCTGCAGACATCCACGATCTAACACTAACCTATCTAGCCCTATAAAGAAAAAAATCAGTATACATACGGTACCTTTTTTGAAGCAGATCTGATCCAGTCTCCAGCGGCGAAAGCTCAGCAGAGGACACAGCCGACAATGGCTGTGAAATGAATGAGGAGTGATGTCCAGCATAGACTTACTATGGGGTTTCCGTTGTCAAACGTGTCCTCTGCACCCGCCTCCACAGCGAAGCTGCGGCTGACAGCTCAGCATGGGATCATGTCGAAGCCGCGGCTGACAGCTCAGCGTGGAAATGGGTCGGATCGGCTTCAAAAAAGGTATGTATACTGATTTCTTCTTTACGGGTTAGAAAGGTTGTTAGATCATGGATATCTGTAGATACAGGGATTTTAGTTTTGAGGTGGACTTCTACTTTAAAGCAGGTGGTTGGAAGGTGATACAATGCCTCCTCACTGTCTGTCAATTGCTCTCTGAAGAGCGATCTGAAAGTAGATCGCTCTTCAAAGATCAAAACACATGTGAAAGAGCCATTGTGGTTTTAAGGTAGCATCGTGAGCAGAGCAGTGGGGTGGTCATATTTTGACCATGAACCTGTCCTAACCAATAGGATCAGACACTCAGCCGCTGTGTGTTTTCTTGCAATTGTCAGCATTATGTAAAAGTGCATAAATAAGTCTGTGGGAAACCCCAAAATCCCTTCCAAACCTGATATTCTTCCTTGCAGGCTGGCACCACCCCCACCATGATCATTTTGTTTCTACTTCATAAAACTTGGCCTAGTTGCCCCAGCCTAGAAGTAGTGTTAATTTCGTTGACGAAAATATTTTTGCCATAATTTTCGCCAGCGGCATGTTTCCAGTGACAAAAAGTAAACGAAAATTACTCAGAATTTTCTTCAATTGATGAATTGAAAATCAATTCCAATTTTCGTCAATGTATCAAAAGGTAAGGAAAATGTGAGGGAGGGACTTACTTATAAAGACATTATACAGTGCCTTAAAAAAGTATTTATACCCCTTGAAATTTTCCACATTTTGTTATATTACAACCAAAAACATAAATGTATTTTATTGGGATTTTATGACAGACCAACACAAAGTGGCCCATAATTGTGAAGTGGAAGGAAAATGATAAATGGTTTTCAACATTTTTTTCATATAAATATGTGAAAAGCGTGGCGTGCATTTGTATTCAGCCCCTTTACCCTGATAACCCTAACTAAAATCTAGTGGAACCAATTATCTTCAGAAATCACCTAATGGGTAAATAGAGTTCACCTGTGTGCAATTTAATCTCAGTATAAATAGAGCTGTTCTGTGAAGCCCTCAGAGGTTTGTTAGAGCAGTGTTAGAACACTGCACTGGTAGGCTGCATTTGGTGGGCACTGCACTGATGAGGCTGCATTTGGTGGACACTGCACTGGTAGGCTGCATTTGGTGGGCAGAGGTTCACAGCTCTGGTGGGAGAATCTGTCCACAGGAAAGCTATTAGTCGTGTACTCCACAAATCTGGCCTTTATGGAGGAGTGGCAAGAAGAAAGCCATTGTTAAAAGAAAGCCATAAGAAGTCCTGTTTGCAGTTTGTGAGAAGCCATGTGGGGGACACAGCAAACATGTGGAAGAAGGTGCTCTGGTAAGATGAGACCAAAATTTAACTTTTTTGGCATAAAAGCAAAACGCTATGTGTGGCAGAAAACTAACACTGCACATCACCCTGAACACGCCATCCCCACTGTGAAACATGGTGGTAGCAGCTTCATGTTGTGGGGATGCTTTTCTTTGCAGGGACAGGGAAGCTGGTCAGAGTTGATGGGAAAATGGATGGAGCCAAATGCGTGCCAAATTTTTCACATATTTATTTGTAGCAAATGTTGAAAACCATTTATCATTTTCCTTCCACTTCACAATTATGTGCCACTTTGTGTTAATCTATCACATAAAATCCCAATAAAATACATTTACAGTTTGGTTGTAACATCACAAAATGTGGAAAATTTCAAGGGGTGTGAATACTTTTTCAAGGCACTGTATAATGGCTAAATCTGTGTCTGTTTAGTTTGTTCAAATACCATAAATAACAACTTGTTATTAGATTTTTTTTTTACTTCGGGGTATATAATGAGTTTGGAAATTCTAGAGAAATGCTTAACCCTTTCACACCTAAGGGAAAAACAAATCTTATGCCGTGTACATACGGGCGGACTTTTCGGCATTAAAGGTCCGATGGTCCTTTCGACGGACTTTTGAACGAACGGGCTTGGCTACACACGATCACACCAAAGTCCGACGGATTCGTATGTGATGACGTACGACCAGACTAAAATAAGGAAGTTCATAGCCAGTAGCCAATAGCTGCCCTAGTGTCGGTTTTCGTCCGTTGGACTAGCATACAGACGAGCGGATTTCTCGATAGGAACTGGGTCTGGCGGAAAGATTTGAAACATGTTCCAAATCTAAAGTCCGTCTGATTTTCAACCGAAAAAGTCTGTTGCAGGTCTGATGAATCCCACACACGGTCGGATTGTTCGACGGATTTGTTCCGTCGGACCAGTCTGGTCGAAAAGTCCGCCAGGGTATACACGGCATTACTGCCTAAGCACAATTTTGCAACTTTGACATGTGTTAGTAAAATCATACATATCATCACAACTACTTTGTTCATCCAGGTGGATTATACCTTGTTTGTTTTCAGGACAAATTGGGCTTTCATTTAGTGGTAAATGGTTATGGATATATTCTGATTTTTTATTTTTATGATCAAAGGAAAACTGGCCCAAAATAGTAAAAAAATAATATTTTTTCTTTATAGTTAGCTGTATATTTCTTGTCACTGCCATAATTAGCCACCAAAGGACAACCCAAATAAAATTCTCCTGACCTTCGATTCTTACTTGATCCAAACACTAAACCTGGCACTGTCCTAAATCAAACCTTGATCTAGGTATTTTTTCTTTATTTTTTTTTATTTTATTTTTTACTATTTATTTATTTTACACACACTTGTTTTTCCTCTCTTTGTAAGGAGAGACAGAGATACAATGTATCTTTCCTCTCTATTCACAGAGAGAAAAACACAGGGGCAGCCTTCACAGTGACTGATCACTTTTTGAAAGCTCATGGCATGTGAAGCACACTCAAAAACTTCACCCGGTGCTAAAAAATGTGCACACACATAAAGAGTAAAACACAAAAATGTGCAAAGGGTGTACACAAGCCCTCTAAAATCAGAGGGCCTTGCCCTGATCCCCGGGGCGTGAGGCTCCAGACTGGGACTAGGGTACTTTACACTTGGTCCATCTGGCCGAAACCAGACGGACCCCTTTCTCTGGAGGGTCTGCCGAAACAGACTCACCCAAGTACTTGGTGGGGCTCCCCCGAAGGGAGACCCCATGAGAGAGGGCAAACCAAGCCAGAAGGCCATGTCCACTCCCTCCCAAGACTTTCAGTGCAGGCCCGAGGACCTACACCCTACCAGTCACACATGCAAAAACCGTGTACAAAACATAAAAATACAAAAAGTGACAAACAAAGGGTTTAAATTTAAAAAAGTGGGGGAGAAGGAAGTGGAGAGGAGAGGGAAAAGTGGTCATTGTGTGAAACAATGACCAGGCCCTCCAGCCAGGAATAAAAAATTCCTCCAGTCCCAGCCAAAAGGCCCGGCCCAGGAGGCAGGTGAGAAAAAACGTGTGGTATGGTGCAGTGACCGTGGTGCCATAAATCAAAGTGACCCTCACTCACAGTGACTTTACGGCACCCCTGGACTGCCACTCCAGGGGCACATATACCATGGACTTCTTTCCAACCTTGGCCCACAGCCAGACCTTGGCCCACCCACCCCCCAACGCAGCTTAGGGAGAGCCCTGGATGCAAGGGCTCAACCACCACTCCTATCGCTCCTACCTAATTACATTCAGGAAATATTAACCACCCTCCTGGTGGGAAAGGGGGGCCAGTATTCTTTCCCAAAAAACTGAGAGGGGCAAGGACCACAACAATCTAGGCCAGAAGGCCAGGGACCCGACCCTTCGGGCAGACCGGTGCAGCACCCATCCTCACCAGGAGCACCCTTCAAGCCTGCTTGGATATGACCATCATTGGCCTCTAAGACCTAAGAGCACCTTAATGTGGCCCCTACCGAAACAGGCCATCCAGGTACAATTACACCATCAGATTTGCATAGCCCTCCGCTTTGGGAGTAGCACAGCGCCTCCTCTGGCAATTGATAAGAACAGATACTACACTTGATCTTAGCCAAAAGGCAGAGAAGCCACTTTTGATTGAAAATGTATACTTTATTTTGCAAGAAAATATACAAAAAATAAATGCTTCAACAGGGTACATTCCGCTCTGTACTGTGACGCAGCGCATAAATACACTACATAACAATACATTTCCAAGCATACAAATAAATTACATTCATCCTGCGGTATGATGCCTGATGTGTTGCGCAGAGTAATGGTACCCCGAAACATCACATCATGCATGACGCGGCATTACACTGAAAGCATTACTTCAAAAACATGTCACAAAAAGTCAGGTCATACTGTCTAGTAGGCAGAGAAACCACTGTGGTAGCCAATCAAAGGCTACCACAGTAATCAGGTAACCCGGAATCAGGAGTTCCAGGTCCCATTCATTAGTACGGTGTGACCCCGATCTATGTGCTGGAAATGCGCTTTGCAGCATGCTCCCAGCACAAAGGAAGATACGTAAAAAGCCCAGTGCAGTGGGGTCATATATTTGTGTTACATCGGCGTCAAGGGGTTAAACAATGCATTACAATTTAACTGAACCCATTCGATTTTAGTCAACTAAAATGTACTGGAGATTGCATGCCACACTGCAGCTTGATATACATGTCAGATAGTACAGCCCCCTCCAGGACTAAGACACGATGCCTTCCCAAGGGAGTCGGACCCCCTCTGTCGCAGGTTATGCCGGCGGGAGTTGTTCCAGGTGCCAAACAGTGTCATCTCCCCGTGGCTGGGAGGCATAGAAGAGACTTGGGGGCTGACACACATGGTTATCTGGCTGGCTCCAGCCAACGCGAGCACCGGTCTTCCACAATTGACTTGGAACTCACAATAACGATTTTGGGGGACCCTGCCCGCAGTCTATAACCTTGCAAACCAGAGTGGGTGACTGCTCATCTGGAAAGTATAAGACTCTATATACAGAAAACTGTTAACGCACTGTGTTACTTGGGTCATCTCTATCAGGTTGTGGCTAGGGGAGGGGGGGTAGGATTGAGGGTGGCTATGGGACAGGTGAGGGTGATGGGGTCTTTGTGTTGGGTCCTTGGCTGTTGCCGTGCTGCCCGGCACTTTGGCTCCTCAGGCACTGCTGGGGGGGGGGGGGCCTGGGAGGCCATTCTATATCCGGGGGGGTCTCCTCATCCCCAATGCTATTTTAGTTGGGCTTGCCCCAACGGGAATCCACCCAAGGAGGTGGACCCCCTCGGATGGGGGGTGACCGGTGCTGAGCTGGGCAGTGGCAGCTCAGTCCAATGATGGGTATATGAGGATGGGGATCTGGTATGTGGGCAATTTGGTTATTGACTTAATTTTCTCCTCCCTACTGCACAGAAATGCCCGAAGTTATGCTTGTTGCTACATCGACCTAAAAATTTTTACTAAGGTCCTCTCGATGCAGTTGTTCGAGTGGATTCCATTGCTCGTCCATTCGGATCAGGTTGATATTGTGCCCTCAAGAGAGGCGAGGGACAACACCACAAAGGCAATTAACCTTATCCATGCTGCCAAAACAAGGGGAACCCCGATGTTGCTTCTCTCGACCGACGCCGAAAAGGCGTTCGATAGGGTGCATTGGCCCTTTCTATTTGAGACCCTTCGACACATAGGTTTGGACCAGCGGATGATGAACTGGATACAAGCCATCTATTCCAGACCCTCAGCTCAAGTAAAAGTTAATGGTCAGCTCTCCTCCCCCTTTGTGATTACCAATGGGACGAGGCAGGGGTGCCCCTTGTCATTGATATTTGTCTTGTCCTTGGAGCCCTTCCTCCGTACGATGAGAGACAACCCTAACATATCGGGACTTCATCTAAGTGACACCCTGTCTCCTAAAATAGCAGCTTTTGCTGACGATTTGCTTTTCTTTATATCCAATCCCCTGGTTTCTATTCCAAACCTGATGGCAGAACTGAAGAAATACGGAACGTTGTCCTTCTTTAAGGTCAATTTCCAGAAATCTGAGGCTTTAAATGTCTCCATGCTGACCTCTTTAGGCAACCTGCTACGTGCAGATTTCCCTTTTAAATGGGCAAATTCTTACATCAAATATTTGGACATCCTCCTGCCAAGCAAGACGGAGGATATCTTTCCCCTCAATCCCCCCCCTCCTGACGGCCATCAAAAAAGACCTACGGAAGTGGCAGACGGTCATGTTCTCCTGGTTCGGACGCTGCAGCATAATAAAAATTAACATTATGCCCCGTATACTATACCACCTGCAGACCCTCCTTAGAATCCCGAATTAGCTCACTTTATAGCTCCAATTAGCTCACTTTATTAGATCGCAGCCCCCCCCCTCCCTACGCCCTTCAAGAGAGCCTTGACATCTTTCGAGTTTCTCTGCTTGGAGCAAGAACCAGTGTGTCAGACGATCTCATTAACATACCAACGCCTTATCTCACCCCCAAGGGAAACAGACCTCCCTATATAGCTAAGTGAGAACGAGACCTGGGAATACAGCTAACCGAGAGACAAGTGGAGAGAATAATTCTCTTCACGTGTAAAACATCGATATGTGCCAATCAGCAGAAGGCAGTGGTACTACACTCCAGTCAGGTTACACCGGATGTTCCCTCAGAGTTCAGACCTATGTTGGAGATGTGGGGAGGAATCAGGCAATCTTCTATACACCTTCTGGTATTGTAGGCTCCTGACCCCCTTCTGGACAGAGGTCCATTGCATTACACAGAAGTTCACAGACAGAGTGCTGCCCAAAACTCCCGATTTCTTTCTATTACACCATCATGAACTACCGAGCAAGGCCTACAGGAAATCTATCCTGCCCCTGCTGGTCACAGCAGCGAAAATTTGTATCCTCTGGTTTTGGAAGTGGACGGAGCCACCGAGGGTGACTGCCTGGCTGAGGAAGGTAGCTGATATCCACAAAATGGAGGATCTGGTGGCAACCGATAGGGGACAGTTCCTTAAGAGGTGGTTCTATTGGCTCGAATACTTCTATTCGGAGGAGTATGCAAGGCTGCTGGTCTAATTACCCAGTGAGGAGGAAACGTGATGAATCTTGTGAAGCCGGTGGAGGGACTGGGGGAAGGGTCCCTTTTCCCCCTACTTTATCCCACTCCAATCCTTTGCCCCCTCTCTGCTCCCCCCATCTCCCCCCCCCCTTTTTTTTTTTCTTTCCCACCATCTCCTCCTCTTTCTCTCTCTTATTCTCATCTTACCGAGTATTTTTTCTTAGGTCTTCTGTAGGACTGTCCTCCCATGGGTCGCACTCCCCCCCCCCCCATTTCTTAAGTTAAAATTGGAGTTCAATTTTAAACGGGACACAGCGAGCTTCTTAATCTTGGGGTTGGTCACCCAGCCCATGCCTGTTTAGGGTTCTACAAACAGTCATGCCTTGTGGTTTGGCTTGTATGGTCTGACCACTCAAGTTGCATCTATAATGTATGCCAAATTGTTGTGACCTAAGTATCAAGGTATGTTTGCGGTTTTGATCACATTCCTTCATAAACAAAGAATCTAACAGAAAGTTGGGTGGTATGACCAGGGCTTTTTTTCAGCAGGAACTAGGGGGAACTCAGTTCCACCACCTCTGGCTCAGGTCTTCTGCTCCCTGCTCACCACTATCACTTGGTAAAACTGAAGTCCAGCTTTTGCGTTTACAAGTGATAGCTTAGTGTAGCGTAGATCCCACTGAGTGCCGGACAGGGACAAGGGAGATACAGAACAGGTGCCCAGGGTTCAGTGCAGTCATGGGCAGGAGAGGGTGCGTGGTAGGCTGCACCCTCTGTGGTCTCCGTTTTTCCCTGGTGACCAGTTGTTAATGCTCCTACTGCATAATCTCCCTTGCAAGTGACTGTAATATAGTATAGTATGCTGGGAGGTACTACAGCCGGATAGGTGTTTCAGATTAATATTGCAACAAAGGTAAGACATATGACAGATGGTGGAGCTTTTAAGGAGAGGGGAGAAGATGAGGACAGTGGAGGGAGGGGGTTGTATGCAGAGGGAAGAGCTACTATTTGATGCCATTTGGCAGGTATGTGTGTGTGTTGCGGGCATGGTTGAGTTCCTGCACCTATGCTCTGAGAAAAAAAGCCCTGGGTAAGACCATACTACATACTATGTTACCATTTAGACTGTTACTGTTTGTAATTTTGATATTTTTGCACGGAGGTGATGGCCCCTGCGAGAGCGTGTTTTGGCCTCTTTATGTTGTGTTTGGTATCTCTATGCAAAATCAATAAAACATGAAAAAAAAAAAAAATGTACTGGAGATTTTAGTCAACTAAAATACGACTAAAACAATTCATATAACTAAAATACAACTAAAACTAAAAATAAATGGCATTTTAGTCAAAAGACTACGACGTCCTGTCTATGTGATCAAATTTGTAATATGTGGCTGGAGTTACTGTGAAAATGATAGTTGCTGACCCTCCAGCTTTACTCACTGACGCAAAGCGAAGATGAGATCAAAAAAGTCAGAGTTAAAGTCCTAAGTTCCTAATTACATACTTGTTCTGAGTCAGTGACCAGAGGGTCCACATGACAGCCAGGACATTTGCATTTTTACAAACTGATCTGTAACAGCTATGATTCTTTCAGGAAAGGTCTCCTTTAAATCCTGTGTCATCAGAAATTGGATGGAACACCAGAGCCGGTATCTTTCCAGCTCGTTGCCCATAAGCGTTCTTTGTCCACTCTGTTACTTTTCCTGGAACTGTGACCGGGTCATCCTCCCCCAGTGTGAAATGCTTATCATGTTCTCCTAATTATGTCTTGTTTCCTATAGCATTCAATCAGACTCTCTTTTTTTCCTTTCTCAGTTCTTTCAAAAGTTCAATTGTACTTTCCTAACTTTTGCATAGGTTGCTGGTAGTTACTGCATTTAAAATAGTAGTGCTAAATGCTCTGCCCAGTACCTTGTTCTGCCCCCCTGTTCCCAAACACTTACCTACAATCCTGCTTCACTGCCCTGGGGTCCTCCGATCTGTGCTGATATCCTGATCTTCTGGGTACTGACAGCAGTAGAGCAATTGGCTCTTTCTGCCCTCAGTCAAAATACTGGAAAGAGGGAGCTGGGGCATGGCTTTTCAGAAAAACAATTTAGATTTTAAACAGTATAACTAAATTATTATTATTTTTTTTAGTTTTGGATAAAGTGGAGATGGATTAGAACACCTATCGGGATTTTATTGCAGTCTGAGCCCTCATCTGGAGATTCATCTTTATTTGTCCTTGTGACAGACCCAGCCAGGACAGGACCTTTTGAAGGGGACTGCAGGGTAGCCTCCTGCCTACTGACTATGGGCCCTGGCATTTGAGGGAGCTACTAGCATTTAGGACAATGTCCTGTTATATAATGCAAGATGACATGTTATTAACACATTTAACAGTCAAGAATAGGCTTCAAAAAAGGGTGGGCAAGTTGTGCGACAATAGCAAATGAATATTCGCTATTGCCACACTGATCCTTCTCCCTGCCAATCAGGAAGCGGGTCTTGAGACCAATCACCTGGTTGGCTGAAAGGACAGCTGATCCTATTGGATGCCTAAGAGGAGGAGAAGGGAGCCGCATGACGGAAGCCGCCGAAGCTGAAGAGGAGAGGACACAGCAGCCGCTGCCCACAACCCGCCCGCTGTCGAGGAGGAGAAGACACAGGATCCGCGCTGCCCGCAACCCGCTCGCTGCCGAGGAGGAGAGGACACAGGACCTGCGCTGTCCACAACCTGCCTGCTGCCTGCCACCGAGGAGAGGACACAGGAGCCGCACTGCCCGCAACCTGCCGTTGCCCGCCGCCGAGAAGGAGAGGACACAGGAGCTGCACTGCCCGCAACCCGCCGCCGAGGAGGAGAGGACACAGGAAATGTGCTGCCCATCGCTGAAGCTGAGGAGGCGAGGACACAGGAGCTGCGGCCCGCAACCCGACCGCTGCCATAGGAGCTCGCAACCTGGCCACCACCTAGATAAGTGTCGGAGGGTGCCACTTACCGACCGACCAAAGACCAACCCCCCCCCAAAAAAAAACCCCACCAGCCACCGCTGATCTGTACATGTAAATTTAGCATTTACATGTAAGGTGAGCATTAGGAAGAGGAGCATTAAAAGCTCTTTATTGAGAAAGTCTTATCAACTTCTTTAGATTTACTAACAATTATTTAGAAATAGCCCTGTCTCTGCAAGGACTAACACTTACTAAGGGAACATGGAAGAACAGGTCAGATCTAACTAGGACTTAAAAGAGAAGTATGGGAATTTTTTTTTCACATATTCATACTTACCTAGGTGGATGCAGCATCGGTCTGATGCTGCACCTGCCCCCCGCCGCCTCTTCACTGAGAACCGAGTCACCGAACACAGCAGATGGATCAGTTCTCTTGGCTCCCCGAGCGGAGAGCCACTGCTTGTCAGTCAGCATCTCTCCTGCTCTGCTCCTCCACGCTCATTGGAGCTCTGAGCTGTGGATAGGCGGGGATCGGCAGTCTCAGCGGCTCACTGAGAGGCTGAGACTGTCATCAGTCCAGGCACCTGGCAGATCCAGACTTCTAGAGTTGAGATAACACGGTGCCTAGACTGATCTGTGTGACATCAGCAGAGAGCGGACTTCAGACCGCTCTCTGCTGAAAATGGGTCCTAGGAGTGCAATTGTACTCCTGTGACCCGTAGGAGAAGCCCAGCCAAACGAGCTCAGGCTGGACTTTTCTTTTAACTTACTAGGACTAAACTGGAGGGGAGGCCAGATGAAGATACCAAATCACATAATCACATGTTATAGTGACCCTAAACCACCTCTACATGTAAGCATACATCAGATCAATAATACCTTGATGCAGTTCAATACAAAAACAAAAAAAAATACATGTAGGTGGGGCAAAAAACAAATGATTCTGGAGACCACATTTCCAGTGTGACTTTAGAACCCCATTAGCTGAAAAGACCTCCATGTATGTCCTGTATCTTCACACTGAAGGGTGACAATTACTATTGGTACAAGAACCGTCACATTTCTATTTTCACACACATTAATGAGAGTAGCTGTGTCATAGAATGTGATAACAGGTAACAGCCCACAGACAACACGCTTCATCCTGCCACACATACAAAGTTCAGTGTCATTAGCAGAGGCCAATCATTTCTGATACACATTCATCTGTATCTGGTAACACATTAACCGCTTACCAACCGCCACACACACATATACATCGGCAGAATGGCTCATACAGGCAAATGGGCGTACCCGTATGTCCCTTTGAATTTGTCGCTTTGCGGGCACGTGTGCGCATGCCCGTGGGTCCTGCAAACTCGATGTTCACCGGTGGCCCGCGATCGTGAGACAGAGAGGCAGAATGGGGAGATGCTTATGTAAACAAGGCATTTCCCTGTTCTGCCTAGTGACATGACTGGGATCTACTGCTCCCTGTCATCGGGAGCAGTGATTGCTGTCATGTCAGTGGTAGCCCCCCCACAGTTAGAATCACTCCCTAGGACGCACTTAACCTCTTGATCGCCCTCTAGTGTTTAACCCCTTCCCTGCCAGTGTCATTTATACAGTAATCAGTGGCTATTTAGAGCACTGATCGCTGTATAATGACAATGGTCCCAAAATAGTGTCAAAGGTGTCTGATGTGTCCGACATAATGTCGGAGTCCCGTTAAAAATCGCATTACTAGTAAAAAAAAAAAATTAATAATAAAAATGCCATAAATCTATCCCCTATTTTGTAGACGCTATAACTTTTGCGCAAACCAATCAATATACGCTTATTGCAATTTTTTTACCAACAATATGTCAAAGAATACATATCAGCCTAAACTGAAAAAAAAATTTGTCTTTTATATATTTTTTTGGGATATTTATTATAGCAAAAAGTAAAAAATATTGTTTTTTTTTCAAAATTGTCATTCTTTTTTTGTTTATAGCGCAAGAAATATAAAACGCAGAGGTGATCAAATGCCACCAAAAGAAAGCTCTATTTGTGGGGAAAAAAGGATGACAATTGTGTTTGGGTACAGAGTCGCACGACCGCGCAATTATCAGTTACACAGTGCCGTATCGCAAAAAATGATCTGGTCAGGAAGGGTGTAAATCCTTTCCGGGGCTAAAGTGGTTAAACAGTATAGACACCTATTTTTACTGTTTTTTTATAGCTATACCTGCAAAAGGGGCCAGCCTAAAATGATCTAGCAGGACTTCAAGTGGTTGTAAAGCCACTTGTCATTTCTCTACAATCCACCCTGTTAGGCCCCACTGTATATTCTTTATTTAAAAAAAGCAGATTTGTAACCTTTTTTAGAGCACTTCCTGGCGCTCACGTGAACGGCCACTTCTCTCCTCTCCTGGGCTGACAGCTACAGCGGGAGGGGACAAGAACTCCCACTGATGTCAGCCGGAGGAAGAAAGGAGAGGAGGAGAAAGTCGGGCGATTTACAAAAGGGGGGGCAGCACCAGGCTGGATCAGCCAGGTATTTCAGGTGATAGAAGGGGCCAAATGACACACCACAAGCACTGTGCTGTAAAAGATGCTTTAAAGGAATAGGATCCATTTTTTTTTAAGGTTATAAACACTTTAAACTTCTGACCAAAGTTCCACTTTAAACAACTTCAGCTTCTCAAATGTCAGTAGTTTGCCTTCATGCTGAGGACCACCAGTCTTTAAAGGGGTTGTAAACCCTTGTGTTTTTTCTCCTTCAAGGTGAACAAACTTGTGGCACTGAGCAGCCCCCCAGCCCCCCTATTCACCAGAGCCTGTTTGCTCCCCCGCCCAGTGTTAATTTTGTCGACTAAAACATTTTAGTAGACTAAATGAATACTATTTTAGTCGACTAAAATACGACTAAAACTAAAACAATTGAGATGACTAAAATATGACTAAAACTAAAATGGCATTTTAGTCAAAAGACTAAAATGGGACTAAAATTAAAATGGCATTTTAGTCAAAAGACTAATGCCGCGTACACACGAGCGGACTTTATGGCAGACTTTGCCCGGCGGACTTTTCGACGTACTTTACGACGGACTTTCTGAATGAACGGACTTGCCTACACACAATCCACCAAAGTCCGTTGAATTCGTACGTGATGACGTACGACCGGACTAAAACAAGGAAGTTCATAGCCAGTACCCAATAGCTGCCCTAGTGTGGCTTTTTGTCCATCAAACTAGCATACAGACGAGCGGACTTTTCGACCGGACTCGATTTCAACGGATTAATTTAAAACATGTTTCAAATCTAAGTCCGTCCAACTTTTGAGAAAACAAAGTCCGCTGGAGCCCACACACGATCGAATTGTCCGACCAAATCCCGTCCGCCGGGCAAAGTCTGCCGTAAAGTCCGATCGTGTGTGCGGGGCATAAGACTAAAACTAAATTGAAATTTGACTTCAAAATTAACACTGGTCTGTAGTGCATGTTCATACCTCAATACCTTAAATAATTTATGAGATTTTTCACTCCAGCGGTATATAATGAGTTTGGAAATTGTAGAGAAATGTTAACTAATGCATTACAATTTAATTACACCCAATAGATTTTAGATTTCGACTAAAATGTACTGGAGATTTTAGTCTACTAAAATGTCCTACGTTCTAGTCGACTAAAATGTACTGGAGATTTAGTCGACTAAATACGATTAAAACTAAAACAATTGCAGAAGACTAAAATGGGACTAAAACTAAAATGCTATTTTAGTCCTAAGACTAAGACTAAAACTAAATCGAAATTTGCTGCCAAAATTAACACTGCCCCCGCCGGTGACGCGCTCTAACTCTCTGGCCGGGGTTCTCGGCTCTTGATTGGATAGATTGATAGCAGCGCAGCCATTGGCTCCTGCTGCTGTCAATCAAATCCAATGACGCAGGCGCCGAGGGCGGGGCCGACTCCGGCATTCTGTGTCTACGGATGCAAATGCTGGACTCCTGGTAACCCCCAGGGAGAGCGCTTCTCCTAGTGGGTTTACCGATGCAGGAAAGAGCCAAAAGTTCCATTGGGGGACCCCAGAAGACGATGTGGAGGTAAGTATGACATGTTTGAACTGCACAGTGGAGGCAAGTATGACATGTTTTTTATTAAAAAAAAAAGAGGGTTTACAACCACTTTAAGGCTAGTCATAAACTGAGAAAGGTTGTTTAAAGGCACCTTCCTGTACTTCCATTCCTCAACCTAGCTGAGCTTCCAATCTTGGGCTCTAGGCTCTGGAACTGCTCCTTCACAAAGCAGTAGACCTGGGAGGCAAATGGTGTTTGGATCTCCAATTAGAGGACCTCCACCCCTACATCTTCTCTAGACAAAGTCTGGGAGGCAAAAGACTAGAAGGGCCTCCAAAATATTTATCTCTTTCCCTGAACCCATTTCACTGGCAATAATCTTCCTAGTGATTGGCCAGGGTGAAATAAACATTCTTAGGCCCCTTTCACACGATCAGACCGTTCTGGTCCGCCTGTCCGTTTTGACGGCGGACCTGAACGGGCGCTCTATGTTAGCCTATGGAGCGACAGATGTCAGCGGAGACATGTCTGCTGACATCCGACCCGGTCCGATCCGCTGAAAGCAGACGGATGGCCCTACGTCCAGGTCCGTCGCTGGCGGATCGGATCAGGTGAGATCTGATGAAAACGGACATGCTGTCCGTTTTCATCCGATCCCTCCATAGGCAGCAAAGGCGCCTGACAAGCCCCTCCCCGCTATACAGGATTTTCTATATATAGCTCCAACAGTTTGCGTGGCGCTTTACAACATGAAAACTAACAAAAGCATAAAACAATGATCACAGCGTCGGCTAGCTACGGCCTGGCTGTGACACCAGATTTAGACTAGTAGCACTTCAATGTTGGCACTGCTGCTACACAGAGGACTGGGCCAGGTCTCCAGAGAATGAGACGATTCCAGAGTGATTTGTACATTATGCAGAGTGACAAGGTGAGAGAGCTAAAAAAAAATAGGTTGACTGCTTAGATTTTGGGACGAGCTGACGTGGCTGGGTTTTGGATGTTATGGGTTACCACACTGCTCACCTGGTCCTTTGTTACTTGCCTTCTCTATTGAACAAATATCCATATTCAGAGGAGTGCCTGCGCCCTCTAGAGTTGGAGACCGTGAAATGCAGACAGCAGGGTTTTCAATATTTTCTTGGAGTTTCCCTGATTTTCCATAATGTAGAAATACAATAAACTGGAAGGTACCTATTACTATAGCTCTGTGGGAGAGGCAAAGACATTACTACTGCAGGGAAACCTAAAGTATATGTAAACCCAATAACTAATATCTCATATAAGGTTTAACATGTGAACCTGTATTGTGGAAGCTGAGTCCCCAAAATTGGGGATGAAGAGAACTAGTCTAGTCACCAGTATTGCCTTTAGTCTTCTTGCAGTTGACCCATCCCCATTACAGACTTACTATGAGTTTATCTACACTATATGCTCAATTTACAAAGCTAGTACACCAGTATATATTTTTTTAAGAGTACAAAGTAATTTCAGTTGAATCCAGTGAGACCTAAAAATGGTGTGGTTAAACTAAAGATACTAATCCCTGTGCTTGAAAATGAGCCTTATATCTCTGTATAGGGGTGGCCATCTTGGTAGAAGCAGGGCTTTCCTCATACCAAAGCTTCCTCCTTGATTTCATACCTGGTTGGGGATTTTTCAAGAAACTTTCCAGTAAGGAGAAAAGTGAGCAGAACAGTAGTGACACCACCAAATCTCCTGAGATACATAGTCAGAGGCAGCAGTGCCTTAGATCTCACACTGCAGATATACAGCTACAAGGCTATAGGACAGGACTGCATTGGTACAGGAAGTGAACAGGAAGGAATTCAAGACAATAGATCACACGGGACACTTTCTGTTATAGGAACACAATGCAATCTGCCTGTCTCCCTAGGCCATTCTGACACACATCATTCAGGGATGGTCTACTCTTGTTACCATCTGGAAACCTGCCTAGAGAAATGCCATGCAGCCATCTCTAGAATGCTGGCATATAGACAAGAATTGGCTGTAAATATGCTGCAGGAGATTGGTAGCACTGAATTACTACTAAGGTTGAAAAAAAAGGTGAAAACAAGTATTTTTATTTACAAATAGCAACTTTTTAGGATACATAGTGATTTAGCAAACCAAATGCCATTCAGTTAGCCCTGGTTCACACTATGAATCGCACAGCATTCCTGTGCAATTTAGATGTGATTCAGTGCAGTGTGATTTGAGCCTATTCATTTTGAATAGGGTTGCACCGATACCGAGAATTTGCACGAGTACTTGTACTTGTGCAAATGCTCCGATGCTTAATCCGATACCTTTGGCAGCCTCAGAGATGATCAGTGCAGTGGTGGGGGAGTTACAAGCACCGACCTCCCTGTATGACTTTCAATAAAGCATCTCAGTGGCGTCGCTGGGGGGGAGCGGGCCGCACCCGCGTGACACCCGCCAGAGGGGTGACACCTGCGGGCATCAGTGTTGCACGGTCTGCACACCCCTGCACTGATCTGTGTCTCTCTCAGCGGAGCGGACCGAAGCCGCCTACTCCCTCCTCTCTGTTTACATGTACACAGTACAGGAGGAGGGACACACCGCTGTGCATATCCTGTGCTGTTTGAGGTCTGAACAGTGCATTGTATCTTAGATGGAAATGTGGTGGGGGCGCTATGGAGGGGAGGGGGGAAACTACTAGCACAAGTGGAGAGGGGGGTCTGCACTGGGGGTGTGTCTATACTGATGGAGAGGGGGGGTCTGCACTGAGGGGGGAGGTCTATACTGTTGGAGGGGGGTCTGTACTTAATGGGGGAGTTTATACTGAGGAAAGGGGGTCTGTACTGAACTTAGTGGGGGGTCTGTAGTTAGTGGAGGGGGTCTGTATTTAGTGGGGGTCTGTACTTAATGGAGGGGGGTCTGTAGTTAGTGGAGGGGGTCTGTATTTGATGGGGGGGTCTGTACTTAATGAAGGGGGGTCTATATTTAGTGGAGGGGGTCTGTATTTAGTGGGGGGGTCTTCACTTAATAGAGGGGGGTCTGTAGTTAGTGGGGGGGTCTGTAATGAGGGAGGGGGGTCTGTAATGAAGGGGGAATATAGATGGTGGAGGGGGGATGACACCAATTTTTTCCGCCCCGGATGACACCAACCCTAGTGACGCCACTGAAGCAGCTGACAGGCGCTTTTCCTCCTCTACCTCCCATGGCTTTCAGCTGCTTTATTGAAAGCCACACAGGGAGATTGGTGATTGTAACTCCCCTACCGCCGCACCAATTATCCCTGACTGTCCCCTGTCCGTGTCCTCCTCTGGTCCCCGTCCGTGTCCTCCTCCTGTCAGGATGGAGAGCGGAGGAAGGAGCCGGTATCTATGTCGTTTACCGGCTCCTTCCTTTTCTGAATGAACAGAGTCAGTGATCACTGACTCTGTTCATTCATAACTAAGCTTCATAAACTGTGTTTACGATACTTCAGTTTATGAATGAACTCCTGTCTATTCATCTTCAGAGCAGCTAAGGCTGCGTAGAAAGGGACTGGGGAATCTCTGTCCTCAGTTCCTTTCCCTGTCTCAAAGGTGAGATGTCAGCGGTCTGTTGAGACCCCTGATATCTCACCAAAGCCCCCCCCCTCCACCCGAACAGGACTGATGAAAAAAAAATGATAATTAAAAAAAAGAAAGTATTATAATAAATATTTAAAAGTTAAATTGTAAGAAAATAAAAAAAACACTGACACCATCCACTCCCCCCCCCCCCCCCCCCAAAAAAAGAAAGCATTGTAAAAAAAAAAAAAATAATAACAAAAAAATATATGAGTTGTAAAAAATACAAAAAAAAAAATTTGTAAAAAATGTGATTGTAAAAAAAATTTGAATAAAAAATTACTGACACATGCCTCATCAGTGCCAATAAGTGCTGTATATTAGTGTCACTGTCTGTCACATGACATTAAACAAAGTATCAGTAATCGGTATCAGCGAGTACTTTACAAAAAGTATCGGTACAGTCAAACTCACTGTGTTTGCAACCTGCTTTTGTGGTGTACTGACACCCACTGCAGATCACAAGGGCAGTGAGATTTGAACATGGTGCGGGAAATGTGCACGGATCGGGAGTTTCCCGCATCGCCTTCTAGTGTGGACTTGGGCTTAGGGTTTAACCCCTTCCATCCTTGACAAAAGCAACTAGTGTTTCTGTGTTGTGTTGGGTACTAAACACCTCAACTAAGCAACATCGTGACCACATATAACTGCTTTGCTGTGTGCACAGTTTGAAGAATGTACTGTATGCTTACTTTTGAAAGTTGGCCAGTCACAAAACCTGTATCAGGATTTTCAAAGCCCCCACAAAATAGATGCGAGTGTGCTCTCTGCAAACACTGTGTACCAGCCTCAGATACGAGGTCAGATCTCATATTTGTTACAATGTCCTTATCCACTGTGTGCTCTCTACAGAGCTGTAGTAGACGTCATGTGAGGAGCTGGCCTTCACCAGCTGCAACGCGTCGGTAGCCTTGAATTAGACATTGCTCTTGTTTGTTAGCATTTTGTATCCAAGCAACCCATTGGAGTTATTTATAAAAACTGCTAAAAAAAAATTGCTTTTTTTCTTCTTCTAACTCCACTGTCAAGAATTGTCATGGGAAGTGCTCTGATCATCAGGTTGCCTGCAGATACAAAATGAGTAATACACAGAGATATGTGGAGCAATTTTATTTGTTGCCAAACTGTTTAATAACAACACAGTATAAGGATATTTTAAGGTGCAATTCCAGGGAAGAGTAAAGGTAAAGCCAGTGAATGACAAAGGCTATGTAAGAAACACTGAAACCATAATAAAATCAGGAGGTCTACTTATCTTACCCTAATCTGGGTTAGGGATCTGTAATCCTCTAGAACCAGTTTTCACAGAGCATCTCACATGTGCATTGGGTGGATCTGCTTCCTGAATCCCCTAACATCGTCTATTTCTGCATGCTATATCACCCTTCAGAATTAACTATCCAACTAGGTGGCTGCAAGAAATGTCTTATCCATTAATACATAAGACCTTTTGGGGGGAATTTATCAAAACTGGAACAAACAGAATCAGTAATCAGTTAGCTTCTAACTTTAGACTCCTTTCCAACTGATGCGCACAAAGACGCAATTTTTCCCCTTTAAATCGTATGCGACTTTTAACCTCGCTACTCTGAGTTTGCACTGCGGTTTGAAAAGTCCTGCATGCTGCATCTTTGGCGGGCTTTCAAAAAGCCCACCAAAGATGCACCTTCCATTGAAGTCAAAGGGAACCATATCAAAAATTCACCAAAAACATGCCTGGGGTGTGATGTTAAGCGCCTTTTTGGTGTTACATGCCAAAAATATGCTGGTTGTTAAGGAGCAGGCACCCGCCTGCGTCCTTAACAACTAGTGAATAGCTAATTGTTATGGAGCCGGCTTCCTTAAAAATCAGTCGATAGGTAAACAATGTCCCCCTGAACTCCCCCCCTCTTTCCCGCCAGCGTAGCGTGGGAGTTCTGCAATCTTCATCCAGCTCCTCCAGTCCAGCCGCACCCCTTTCCTCCCCTCACACATTATGGCTGTTACTCCAGGCTGACCTGTCCACCCGCTGTTTCTCTGCCTCCTCCCCTCCCTTGGTAGCATCATGCAGCGGTCTTGTCTTGGGGGCCATGATAACTCACACAAG
Organism: Lithobates clamitans; assembly: GCA_037952925.1. NCBI lineage: Eukaryota > Metazoa > Chordata > Amphibia > Anura > Ranidae > Lithobates > Lithobates clamitans. The sequence continues at coordinate 2,333,754 of JBBGZY010001526.1, forward strand.
GACCAGCTAAGCAGACCATATTTAGTTATTCAAGCTTTTTTTTATCATATGGATCCGAATTGCCTTGCCTAACAATCCGATCTTAACCAGTCAATTCCAGTAACTTTATTCTTTCACGCTTTGGACTCCCCTCAAGGGCTTCCCTATCAGCTGCATTAGCCCTGATGTGCTGCCCCCACTCTTATGCCGCGTACACACGGTCGGACTTTTCGACTGGACTGGTCCGACAGACTTTCCAGCGGACTTTCGACGGACTTTTGACAGACTTCCGACTGACTTTTTAATGAACGGACTTGCCTACACACGATCACACCAAAGTCAGATGACGTACATCGGACTACAATAAGGAGGTTGATAGCCAGTAGCCAATAGCTGCCCTAGCGTCAGTTTTTGTCCATCGGACTAGCATACAGACGAGCGGATTTCTGGGTCCAGCGGAGTTACGACGTAAAGATTTGAAGCATGTTCCAAATCTAAAGTCCGTCAGATTTGCGACTGGAAAAGTCCGTTGAAGGTCCGGTGAAGCCCACACACGATCGCATTGTCCGCCGGATTTGGTCCGTCGACGTCCGTCGCACCAGTCCGGACGAAAAGCCCGACCGTGTGTACACTGCATTAGGGCTGACGTGGACCCTGCCAATTGGACTGAACGTTTTGTGCTCCTGATTGCTTGCATGAGCTCCTGAAGAAGCCAGTTGTTGGCGAAATGCATAGAGATCAGAGACCAAGACGAGCATCTTCTGTGATCCAGACTAATATATTTATGGATAATAGTTGTTAATACTTTTTTTGATGTACATTCATATTTCATATAAGCTAGGTCTTAAGAGGACAAATTTACTCCAACTGAATTGGGGAATACAGGCTACACGTATGACAAGTGTTTGCAGTTTCTATACCACTTTTTATGGAATTTTGTGAATAAACTTTTGTGTTTTTTTATAATTGTTTGTGAGTAGTCATTTCCTTTATCTGGGGTTATAAGTGGAAACCTTAAGGCTCGGTTCACACTGGGGCGACTTGTCAGGCGACCTAGTCGCCTGACAAGTCGCCTCCCGTTCTGTGCTATGGAACCGTTCTAATCGGAGCGACGCAAGTCGCTCCGACTTAGAAAAAGGTTCCTGTATTACTTTGGGGGCGACTTGGGGCGACTTGCATAGACTTCTATACAGAAGTCGTTTTGCAAGTCGCCCGGGCAGTCGTTTGCAGGTCGCCTCGCTGAGGCGACCTGCAAGTCGTGCCGCCCCTGTGTGAACCGGGCTTTAGGCTGGGTTCACACTTATGCGAATTGGATGCGGGTTTCCCAGCATTCATTAGACAGTTATTTACACCACTGCACTGCAGTAACGCACATTATGTATGCTTGTGTAAAATATATGAATGGCACCCCAATGCACCTTTCCAACACATCTCCACTAATGTATGTTGCAGTGTACTGTGCTGCACGGAGGAAACATTCCGCTGGAGTGATTTTGGTCAATTGTGGCATGTAAGGCAGCCCATTCAAAGTAAGTCATTGGCTGCCTAAACACAACGCACATCAATGCTTAACATAATGGAGAGGGGAAGATTTACTAAAACTGAATCTGAGGAAGCTGTGCATAGTAACCAATCAGCGTCCAGGTTTTATTGTCAAAGCTTAAAGCGGAGCTCCAGGCTCCTTCAGAAAACATTAAAAGTCAGCAGCTACAAATACTGTGGCTGCTGACTTTTAATAGAAGGACACTTACCTGTCCAGCAAATTTTTCCATTGGCTCTCTGGTGCTGCCGTAGCTATCTTGGCCTAAGGGAAAACTAAGGGTTCTCTACTGAGCATGTGCGAAGCGCGCTGCACTTTGTGAATGGCCCGGTGGAGGGGGAGGGGGGGCGAACATCTATTTGAGTAGAAGGCAAACAAGCAGAGCTTCCCCGTTTGGGTGGAGCACCGCTTTAATTTAACAAGCTGAAATTAGATGATGATGGGTTACAATTCACAGCTGCACCAGATTCTGTGTGCACCAGTTTTAGTAAATCTCCCCCAATACGTGAATGGGCCCTGAATTTTGCGCCTGGGTTCACACTAGTGTGTTTGGAACATAGCATGTGATTCGCACAGGAATCGCACTGCATTCCTGTGCACATCACATGCAATGTCTGTGTGGTGCGATTTGAGCCTTACATTTTGTATGGCTCAAATTGCATCACATCCGCACCAAAATGGTGCAGGACTCTTTTTATTCCCCGTACTTGAATCACATCGGTTGGGTGTTCACACCCATGCAATGCGATTCTGGCAATCACACTGCATTTTGCAATCTGTTTTGGGTGCCGTTAATCTAACATTGACACCAGCAGCAGATCGCATGGACGCTGTGCGATTGCTATGCAGTGCGATGCGGAGTAAATACAGCGAATGGTGTCTGTTTCCCACATCGCACCAGTGTGAACCAGGGCTCAGTTTTAATCCGCTAAATACATTCCAGGTACATCAAAACAAAAGCTGTGCAAAGTCTTACAATTCATTTCTTTGTAAAAGCAGAAACAGCCTAGTACAAAAGTCTGCCCCCTGGCAGCATGCTGCAGAGTGGAATCCTTTGCTCTATGGGTAAGCAGTGATCTCCTCACAGAGGTCCGATAAGTCCCCTGCTGCTTCAGAGCCAGAGCTCTTTAATCAGAGGGGAAAATGAGCTTTGCTGATTGTACAGCTATAGGTCTGAAGGCATGTTGGATCTCTGCAGAGAGACCACTGCTCCCCACAGAGAGCAAGGGTCCCACTCTGCAGCTGCTGGCAGGGTACAGGCTTTTCTACTCACGCTTCCCTTTGCTTGGTGAACATCCTCTAATCTTTTTGTAAATCAACCACACTGCACTTTTTTGAAGGTTGCCCATGACTTTACAGTTGACTTGTATGCAGGGCTTTTTTTCAGGGGGAACTTGGTGGAACTCAGTTCCACCACCTCTGGCTCAGACCCTTTGGTGTCTGCTCACCATGATCACTTGTAAGCACAGAAGTCTGTTTTCTGTGTTTACAAGTGACAGCTCTGCACTCTGTATGTAACCCCCATGAACTCTGCACTCTATATGTAATGCAATCCTGGTATTTAATGCCCCTTTAAGACCCTTCTACTATTTGTGAAATATGACCACACCCACTATTTGATGTGATTTGGAGGGTGTGTGGGGGGAGGGGTTTTGGGGGGTCGTGATTGAGTTCCAGCACCTATTGTTTGAGAAAAAAAGCCCTGCTTGTATGAAAAACTCAAGTCAGTGCATCCCAAAGTTCCTGCACTAAAAAAATAAGCTAAAAGACATAACAGGAAATAAGCCGACTCATCTGGTGGAAACCTCTATAGCGTGCTATGCACAAATTCTCCACCAGATGATGCTCATGTTCCACACACCCGCCTCTCTGGAGCTTTCTACACTACACAATGGGTGCTCTTTGCTGACTATTTCTCAGGATATGAACTTAGAAATTCAACCTGGGTGTGTGTGCAGTGGCATCACTAGGTTTGGTGTCACCTGGTGTGGTAAAAAATGGTGTCACCCCCATATTTTTGGGTCGGTAGCCCAACGTTGGAGCTTATTGGCATGTGTTGCGGTGGTCAATAAGGCCTGCAGGCAGTATTAAGGTCCGAGAATAGCAGGATAGGCACTTCCTAATGGCTCAGTCCCTAGGAACAGTAATGGATAATGGTCAACAAGCCCTCTTACCAGACCCAGTGAAACTGCAGCAGTGATCCCTCTGGCTGGACGTTCGCTCAATCTGGGTTGCCCAGGCTGGCTCTGGTCAGTAGTGTAGCACGGCTGTGTCCCATGGCAGTGGCTCAGTCTTTCTCCCTCTGGTGGTGCTGGCCAGCGTGGCTCTCTCTCTCTGATGATGCGGATACAGCATGGCTCTCTCTCTGGTGGTGTGAGTACAGCGTGGCTAGGGTTGCCTCCTTTCCTTCAAGCCAAACCGAACTCTTTAGCTGCATGGGACACCTTTGGGTGCCCCAAGGAGTGTAGTAAGGTGGTGTGCATAGCATGCCACAGCGAACAGTGGGTGTGGCCAAACTGCTCTTGCTGACATCAGCGCCCTTCCCACCCAGTGATGCCAAACCTGCCCCCAGACAGCCGCCCACAGCTCCCAGATGACAACAGATTTGTGTGTGACTATCTTGTTTACTTGGGGAGCCACAGGACAGTCTGCATAATGTGCCCGTGTTTCAGTCTGCCTGAAACCTGGACACAAGATTCAAAACCCAAATTGTCCGGGTGAATCCTGGACAGGTGGCAACCCTAAGCATGGCTCTCTCTGGTGGTGCGGGTACAGCGTGGCTCTCTCTCTGGTGGTGCGGGTACAGCATGGCTCTCTTTCTGGTGGTGCGGGTACATCGTTGCTCTCTCTCTGGTGGCGTAGGTACAGCGTGGCTCTCTCTCTGGTGGTGCAGGTACAGCGTGGCTCTCTCTGGTGCTGCAGGTACAGCATGGCTCTCTCTCTGGTGGTGCGGGTACAGCATTGCTCTCTCTCCAGTGGGGCGGGTACAGCGTGGCTCTCTCTTAGGTGGCACGGGTACAGTGTGGCTTTCTCTCTGATAGTGTGAGTACAGCGTGGCTCTCTTTTTGGTGGTGCAGGTACAGCAAGACTTTCTCTCTCTCCCCCCAGCAGAGTGCATGCTGGGGGCTGTAGCCTGCTCCTGTGGACAAAACTGGGGCTGCCCATCTTCTGGGACTACATGTCCCATGATGCTCTGCTAGAGCCTAGTCTTTGCTGTGGCCAATGGGGATGGAAACAGACCGGCAGCAAGCTATGCGATGAACCAGCTGATCCTCCATCAGTCCAGCACAGGGCACCGAACAAACACTCCTCCCTCTTATCACACCAGCTCTGGGTGGCTTAGGTGTAACTTGGTGGCGAACACAATGCCATACCCACCCCTCATCCCCATCATCAGAGCAGCTAACCTCGGGCTTGGGAGGACACCCCCATCACAATCCGCCACCCCCCTGACCAGTACCGCACCAGCTCAGGGCCAGGGTGGGCAGCAGCCGGAGAAGGCACGGAGAATAGATAGTGACAGGCAAAATGATCGGTAGTGCAGTAGTGGGAGGAGAAAAACACAGGTCAGACACGGCATTGGGTGTTCCAGATGAAAAAAAACTGTCAACAGAAGCCAGGGCTTTTGCCACCCTCGGGATGGTATCATCCCTCTAGCGGGGGTGACCGAGCGAAGCCACTGCGTGTGTGTGTGAGACACCACTATTTTCCATATACCTTTACATTGTGTTTGCTGAGAAACACATCTAAGGCTCTATTCACACTTGTGCGATTTGTCTTGTGACTAAGGCTGGCCATACATTATACGATTTTCTTATTCAATTTCCTTTAGATTTACCTTCAACTATGTAGTACAAGGGCCTGCCTGACTGCATACAAATGGAAAGTGTTTAGGTCTGACCTCATATTTTATGGTTTTGGTAAATCTAAAGGAAAATTGTATAATGTATGGCTAGCCTTAGGACACTAAGGCGCATGACAAGTCGCAGCCCATGTATTCAATGAAAGACGTTCAAATCTATGCGACTTAAAGTCGCAGCGACTTTAAAAAGGTTCCTGCTCGACTACTTTGCTGCAATTTAAGTGCCATAGACTGCAATGTAAACTCTCAAAAGTCGCATCTTAATATTATCAATGCAATAGTTGTGCAGTAGTCAAAGCTTGCATCCAAGTTTTACCCAAAGTTGCTTCAAAGTTGCAATGGAAATCGCATGACTTTGGAGTCGCACAAGTGTTAATGCAGCATGCATAAAAGTTTTTTGCATTTATCTACACTCCCTGCTGACACAACCAACTGTGGAAGGGAGCTCCATCTCTTTACCACTTTAACAGTAGAGAACACCTTACACAGTTTAAGATTGAACTGCTTCTCATTCAACTTCATTATATGGTTGCATGTCCTCTTTAGAGACCGTAGTCCTCTTTAGAGGCCTTTAACCACTTCTGGACCGACTGCCGTACATATACTGCAGCAAGACAGCTCCTTTAAGCAAAATCACGTACCTGCACGTGATTTTGCTAATAGCCACTGGGGGGGCGCCGCCAGAGCCATGATCGCACGCTGATTGGCCACAGGGGGAGCCAATCAGCAGGCCCGGTGGCCACCAGCAATCGCTCCCTGCAGAGACAGAACGGTGGTCTGCCGATGTAAACAAGCTGACCGCCGCATTGTCAGCCATGAACACTCTGATCTAGTGTTCCTACTAATCAGGAACACGGATCAGAGTATCAATGCAGTGAGCCCATACCCCCCCCACAGTTAGAAACACACACAGGGAATACAGGTAACCCTTTGATTGCCCCAGATGTTAACTAAGGATGAGTTTAGGCGTGTTCGCAATCCGCACGTGCAGAGCCCGCCAGGAAGTCGGCACTGCACAGCGCTAATCACAGGCAGTGAGACATTTCTCGATCCCTGCAGCCGCAGATCGGAAAATGTCTCAATGCCTGCGATAAGTGCTGTGCAGTGCCGACTTCCTGGCGGGCTCTGCACGTGCGGGTTGCGAACACACCTGAGCTCATCCTTAATGTTAACCCCTTCCCTGCCAATGTGTCATTTATACAGTGTCAATGCATATTTTTAGCACCGATCACTGTAATAATGTCACTGGTTTCCAAAAAAGTGTCAGTTAGGTGTCCGATCTGTCCGCCGCAATGTCACAGTCCCGCTAAAAATCGCTGATCACCGCCATTACAAGTAAAAAATAAATAAATAAAATTGCCATAAATATATCCCCTATTTTGTAGACGCTATAACTTTTGCTCAAACCAATCAATATACGCTTATTGGGATTTTTTTTTTTCAAAAAATATGTAGCAGAATACATATTTACCTAAATTGAGGAAGACATTTTATTTTTTATTTATTGGATATGGTTTTATAGCAGAAAGTAAAAAATATTGTTTTTTTGTTCAAAATTGTTATTCTAATTTAGTTTATAGTGCAAAAAATAAAAACCGCAGAAGTGATCAAATACCACTAAAAGTAAGCTCTATTTGTGGGGAAAAAAGGAAATCAATTTTGTTGGGGTACAATGTCGCACGACCGCGCAATTTTCAGCTAAAGCGACGCAGTGCCATATTGCAAAAAAAATGGCCTGGTCATTAAGGTGATAAAATCTGCTGGAGCTGAAGTGGTTAAAGTGGAACTTAATTGTATCTGAGAATCACAAACTGAAAATGCTATTTCATTTATTTTAATATTCAAAGTAAACTCACCCATTCGTCCATGTCTCCATTCTTTTTTTTTTTTTTTTTTTGAGAAAACATTCCCATAGCATTTCTAGCTGTAGTCATCTTTAGCATGGGCAGATGATTCGTGTAGCATTTACTTCCTGGATTCCATTTACCCTTAACTCAGGCATGCAGGCAGGAGGGTGTACTTGACTGAGAAAGATCCTTCTAACCTCCTTCAGATGAAAGAAAAAAAAATGCCCATGAAGACTCCTGGGATCCAGGCATGTACTGGCCATCGGGACTACCGGGAGTTTCCCGGTGGGCCGATGGCTCAGTGGGCCTGTTTCATTGACAGACAGCCTGCCAAAATAATGGATGCGTGGTCCGTGCAGCCATTATTTTGAGCACTGCTATACTGCCAGGCCGGCCCTACCATGGGACCGAACCGGCAATGTAGAGGTGGACTTGGCCGGGATGGTGGGAGCTGGCTGGGTGCTTTAGTGCTTCACTGCCGGCCCGCCCACCACCTGTAGCACAGAGCACTTCCTTTGCCGCTGCAATAGGTTACTGTAAGGTCACACTGGTGGGCGGGGAAGTCCTCCAACGGCCGCTGCCGCTCCATGCTCCGGATCATCCCTGATGTCAGCGTGTGGGCAGTGGGTGACAGCCGGCTCGGTGCAGCTGCACTAGAGGAGAGGATTCGCACACTGCTCCTCAGCCAGCTTGTGACAAGCACTCCTTCTCCCGCCCCACTCTCCCTGCCCATGCGATGCATCTATGAAGAGCAAGAGGGAGCGCCGCGGGAAGATTAAACAAGCAGCCGACAGCCACATTAAAGCCCCCCACCATTCAAGTGAGTTAGCTGAGCACTGACCAGACCCCTCTCTCCCTCCTCTCTCTCTCTGCCTCTCTGCCCCTTCTCTTTCTGCCCCCTTCTCTCTCTCTCTCTCTCTCCCTCTCTCTCTGCCCCCTCCTCTCTCTGCTTCTCTGCCCCCTTCTCTCTCTCTCTCTCTCTGCCCCCTCCTCTCTCTCTCTGCCCCTCTCCGCCCCTTCTCTCTCTCTCTCTCTTTCTCTCTGCCCCCTTCTCTCTCTCTCTATTTCTCTCTCTCTCTCTGCCCCTCTCTGTCTCTCTTTCTGCCTCTCTCTGCCCCCTTCTCTCTCTCTGGCTCTCTGCCCCCTTCTCTCTATCTCTCTCTCTCTCTGCCACTTCTCTGTCTCTCTTTCTGCCCCTCTCTGCTCTCTCTCTCTCTCTCTCTCTCTCTCTCTCTCTCTCTCTCTCTCTCACCCCTTCTCTCTCTGCCCCTCTCTCTGCCCCCTCTCTCTGCCCCTCTCTCTCTGCCCCTTCTCTCTCTGCCATCTTCTCTCTCTGCTCCCTTCTCTCTGCATCCCTCTCTCTTTGCCCCCTTCTCTCTCTGCCTTCCTTTCTCTCTCTGCCCCCTTCTCTCTTTACCCCCTTCTCTCTTTGCCCCTTCTCTCTCTGCCCCCTTCTCTCTGCCTCTCTCGCTCTCTCTGCCTCCCTCGCTCTCTCTGCCCCCTTCTCTCTCTGCCCCCTCTCTCTCTGCCCCCTCTCTCTCTCTGCCCCTCTCTCTCCGCCCCCCCCCTCTCTCTCTGCCCGCTTCTCTCTCTGCCCCCTTCTCTCTCTGCCCCTCTCTCTCTCTGCCCCTCTCTCTCTCTCTGCCCCTCTCTCTCTCTGCCCCCTTCTCTCTCTCTGCCCCCTTCTCTCTCTGCCCCCTTCTCTCTCTCTGCCCCTCTCTCTCTCTGCCTCCCTCGCTCTCTCTGCCCCCTTTTCTCTCTCTGCCCCCTTCTCTCTCTGCCCCCTCTCTCTCTGCCCCCTCTCTCTGCCCCTCTCTCTCCGCCCCCTCTCTCTCTCTCTCTGCCCCCTTCTCTCTCTGCCCCCCTCTCTCTCTCTGCCCCTCTCTCTCTCTCTCTCTGCCCCCTTCTCTCTCTGCCCCTCTCTCTCTCTCTCTCTCTCTCTCTGCCCCTCTCTCTCTCTCTGCCCCCTTCTCTCTCTGCCCCTCTCTCTCTCTCTGCCCCCTTCTCTCTCTGCCCCCTCTCTCTCTCTCTCTGCCCCCTTCTCTCTCTCTGCCCCTCTCTCTCTCTGCCCCTTCTCTCTCTCTGCCCCTCTCTCTCTCTGCCCCTCTCTCTCTCTGCCCCTCTCTCTCTCTCTCTCTGCCCCTTCTCTCTCTGACCCTCTCTCTCTCTGCCCCTCTCTCTCTCTCTGCCCCCTCTCTCTCTGCCCCCTTCTCTCTCTCTGCCCCCTTCTCTCTCTCTGCCCCCTTCTCTCTCTCTGCCCCCTTCTCTCTCTGCCCCTCTCTCTCTCTGCCCCTCTCTCTGCTTCCCTCGCTCTCTCTGCCCCCTTTTCTCTCTCTGCCCCCTTCTCTCTCTGCCCCCTCTCTCTCTGCCCCCTCTCTCTCTGCCCCCTCTCTCTCTCTGCCCCTCTCTCTCTCTCCGCCCCTCTCCGCGACAGTGGCAAGTGACACGCTGCATCTGGTGGCAAGCAACGGTGGCAAATGACACACTGCATCTGGTTGCAGGCAATGGTGAGACGCTGCATCTGGTGGCAGGTGACAAGCTCAGGGTTCCCACTGATTCTTCATTCTGGTGAGTTGAACTATTTCATTATATATTACAATGTAGTAATAGAAATAATGTGATTTGATCATCCTGACACCATATTAAGCATGGTGTCGGGATGTTTTCAGTGCTAGCACCAGCCATTCACTCGACAAATCACCCCCACCGCTGAATTCCCTGTCAACCCTGAGACTACATCCCCCCTGGTCCTTGGCAAAATTGTCCCTGAATGGCAGTCTGGAAATGTGGTCACCCTACCAGGGGGCAAGGTGGCAATTTCCCCCCCCGGCCGCTCTGATGTCCCATACAAAGGTCGCACCGCTTCCCTCAGATCCATCCCAAACTCAATAAGTATCCATATTGAGCATTTGTGTATAGTTTTATATACTGTTTTGGTGCATGTTTGCAAAAATAAAGTGGGCCGGTCTGGGTGAAGTCCAGGGCCAAATTTTTGTCCCAGTCCAGCCCTGCTGGGATCTATGACATCATTTTGGCCTAGGCCAGAAACAAGGAAGCAACTAAAAAAAAAAAAAGTTAAAAAAAGTTGAAAATATATAAATAGAATATACTTTACTATCTATTTACTAAGTCTAGCAGCATAGGGATTAAAATATTTAATGCTGAATGAGAGTGTTTGGTTCTGCTTTAACCACTTCACATGTGCCATACGTTAGAGTTGCCACCTCATCCCTTTAAACCCGAACACATATGAATTACACAGGTTCTGAGGTAAATGCAGGTAAGGCACCATGTGAGTTTAATTACCACCTTAATCAGCCACACAACCTGTGTAATTAATATGTGTTCGGGTTTAAAGGGATGAGGTGGCAACCATACCGTACGTATATATGCGGCCTCTCAGTGGGTGGCCACATACACTATATTACCAAACATATTGGGACACCTGCCTTTACGCGCACATGAACTTTAATGGAATCCCAGTCTTCGTCCATAGGGTTCAATATCGAGTTGGCCCCTTTGCAACGATAACAGCTTCAACTCCTCTGGGAAAGCTGTCCACAAGGTTTAGGAGTGTGACTATGGGAATGTTTGACCATTCTTCCAGAAGCAAATTTGTGAGGTCGGGCACTGATGTTGGACGAGAAGGCCTGGCTTGCAGTCTCCGCTCTTATTCATCCCAAAGATGATCGGGTTGGAGTCAAGACTCTGAGCAGGCCAGTCAAGTTCCTCCACCCCAAACTTGCTCATCCATGTCTTTATGGACCTTGCTTTGTGCACTGGTCCAAATCATTTGGTGGAGGGGGGATTATGGTGTGGGGTTGTTTTCAGGGGTTGGGCTTGACCTCTTAGTTCCAGTGAAGGGAACTCTTAAGGCATCAGCATACCAAGACATTTTGGACAATTTCATGCTCCCAACTTTGTGGGAACAGTTTGGGGATGGCCCCTTCATGTTCCAACATGACTGCACACTAGGGTTGCCACCCCATACCTTTAAACCTGAACACATACGAATTACACAGGTTCTGAGACTAATTCAATGCAGATAAGGCATCAAATGAGTTTAATTACCACTTTAATCAGCCACAGAACCTGTGTACTCAATATGTGTTTGCAGGGGTTTTTTTCAGCGGGAACGCGGGGGAACGCAGTTCCGGCACCTTCAGCACTGAATGTATGTAATGGCGAGGGGTGCTGGATTGTGTTACAGTGTCTATTGATGCTGGCTGCTGGGGGATCTATTGTTACTAGAGGTGCTATTTTTTTGCAGGGGTTTATTGTTGCCGGGGAGGTCTATTGTTGCTGCTGGGGGACCTATTGTCTCTGGAAGCAATCTATTTTTGCAGGGGGAGGTCTGTTGTTGCTTGTGGGGGATCTATTGTTGCTGGCAGGGAATCTATTGTTGCTGGGGAGGGTCAGTTTTTGTTGGGGGGGATTTACTGTTGAGGGAGCAGTCTATTGTAGCTAGCTGCTGGAGGGTCTATTGATGCTGCCTGTGGGGGGGGGGGAGATCTGTTGTTGCTTCCAGGGGTCTATTGTTGCTGGAGGGTTTTTTTTTTCTGGTGGTCTATTGTTGCATGGGGGGGGGGTCTATTGGTGGCTGCAGGGGATTTTTTTTACCGCTTTTCTTGTTATCATTAACAAATTCCATACAAATTACTTAGTACCACAAATGTTACTTGGTTCTGTATTTTCTAAAAGAACAGTATTGGAGGTGGATAGGGGTGGAATCAAGTAAGGTTGCTCGGAGGTGGGTAGGAGCAGAGACAAGGGCTAACTCTAAAAGGCGGAGTTCCTGCACCTATTCTCTGAGAAAAAAAGCCCTGTGTGTTCGGGTTTAAAGGGATGAGGTGGCAATCCTACTGCATACCAGTGCACAAAGCAAGGTCCATATAAACATGGATGAGCGAGTTTGGGGTTTCTATATGCATACTTGTGACAGCCAATCACTCTGGTCACATGACCCAAATGCCCGCCTCCTTCTCTCAGTCTTTAGAACTCTTAAAGGGCCAGCAGGCGGTCAGCGTGAAGGGGTTAAAGGGAACTTGTGGTTTGTCCATGCAGGGTAAAACAATGGGTTTACTTCAGCGTTGAAGTTGCCTTTATCTACTTTACTTTCTCTACCCTGCTGCCCTGTTCCGCCATGGGCCTAATGATTAAGCTCCAAGTCACTGGACTCTCTCCCCACTCCATGTGACAGCGCTGGGTGCCTGAGCAGCCAATGACAAAGCACCAATGCTATCATGGCATACCTCCCAACATTTTGAGATGGGAATGAGGGACACCTTCTAACAAATGTATGTAGGCATAGGATACGCCCCCTGCCACACCCCCTTAAATGAGAATAAACCCAAGAAAAGGTTGATTAAATCCACAAGGACTTTTTTTTACAACTACTATTCCTTTATATTGGCTTTTAAAATGTCCAAATGCAGCAATTTAGAAATTGGATGAAAGGTTTAGCACTGGGAAACACTTTTTGAAAGATAAAAAGTGCATTTTATATACAACTATAGAGATCAGACCAAAATGAGGGACAAATGAGGTGGAATAAGGGATAGAGGGACATTGCTCCAAATCAGGGACAGTTGGGAGCCATGTCATAAGGAGGAAATGGAATAAAGCACATGCCAGAAATACCAGGTATGTCACATTACCTCATTGGGCGAACACAACAGCCAGGTTGTGAAAATAAGCAAAAGATGCTGCAGGTGCTTGCATTTAAAGTGGATCTCCATGCCCCCACCCCCGTTTTACCGTTTTATCTCGCCCCCTTTACCTGTTATGCTAGGTTCTTTTCAAAAGACATACTCACCTGCCTGGCAGATTCAGCAGTGTCCTGCAGTGATCCACTGTGTCCTGTGCCGCCAACTTGGTCCTCTTCAGATGCTGTTTCTTCTAGGTTCAGGCAGCCTGGCCCCAGATCACACGATGGAGCTTTCCCCCCCAGGCGCTCTGTGGATGGGCTTCCACAGCCTCCGGGTATATGTGATGAGTAAGGATGAGCTCTATGTTCAGGTCGATCATAAGTTCAACTCGAACATCGGGTGTTCGCCTGAAGAGCGAACGTTATGGGGCGCTGTGGAACGCCCCATAATGCACAGCACGCTCTGCTAAGAGAGCCATAATTGGCCAAAGGCAGGGTGCCTTTGGCCAATCATGGCTCAGGGGGACTAAGTCCACGCCCCACACTATTTAAGGCTGCTTACACGGCAGCCGTGTGTAGTGTTGTTGGCGTGGACAGAGAGATAGCTTGATTTAGATTAAGCAGGCAGGTTATTCAGTTAAAGTTAGTGGCAGTGTATTTGAGATATATATATATATATATATATATATATACTCTGCATCCAGTGTAGCCTGTATCTAAAGTGCATTCTGTGGTGTACAGTTTCTAATACACTTCAGGCGGTGTACACAGTATCTAATACAGTGTGTACAGTTCCTACTACACTTCTGGTGGTGTACACAGTATAAAATACAGTGCAGCCGTTGTACAGTTTCTAATACAGTGAAGGCAGTGTACACAGTATCTAATACAGTGTGTACAGTTTCTACTACTTTTCTGGTGGTGTACACAGTATCTTATACAGTGTGTACAGTTTCTACTACACTTCTGGTGGTGTACACAGTACACAATACAGTGCAGCCGTAGTACAGTTTCACTTTTCTGGTGGTGTACACAGTACACAATACAGTGCAGCCCTAGTACAGTTTCTAATACAGTGTAGGTGGTTTACACAGTATCTAATACAGTGTGTACAGTTTCTACTACACCTCTGGTGGTGTACACAGTACACAATACAGTGCAGCCGTAGTACAGTTTCTAATACAGTACAGGCGGTGTACACAGTAGCTAATACAGTGTGTACAGTTTCTACTACACTTCTGGTGGTGTACACAGTACACAATACAGTGCAGCCGTAGTATAGTTGCTAATACAGTGCAGGTGGTGTACAAAGTATCTAATACAGTGTGTACAGTTTCTAATACACTTCAGGCAGTGTACACAGTATCTAATATAATTGGAAGGCCACCAAGGAGAGGTGGATGCTCACAGGCCACTAAAAGAGGGCAAGCAGCCTCTGTGTCTACAATCAACAGTGGTGGTCGTGGACATGGTGCATCATCTGCAGGTGGCCGTGGGGCAAGCTTGTCCTTTTTTCCTGCTGCTGGCCATGTTATTGAGCCAGAACATGCAGAAGAGTTGGTGGAGTGGATAACAAAGCGAGTAGTTTGCCTTCCAACACAACTGCCAAAGCGGCTTATTCCACCGGCTCCTTGTTCACAGTTACTCCTTCTGTAGCCCCATCTTCATGCACGGAGGAGTCCCCAGAATCATTAGATTGTCAGGTACAGGTTCCCAGGTTGAATAAGGGAGTAACGTGAGTCTCTAGAGAGAGGTGGTGCCCAAGAAGGACAAGAAACTGACAGTCATGTTCCCTCAGCTGCAGCATACTGCCAAGTTTGCTCCAGTGACGAGGAAGGAGGGGATGATGAGGTCACTGACTGTACTTGGGTGCCCAAGAGAAGAGAGGAGGAGGAGGCACAACTCCAATGAGCCAGGATGTCCTCTAGCGGGCAGCTTAAGGGCAGTCACCATATTGCATCACACCGCAGTGCTCCGCAGGTGCAGGGAGCTGCTGACTCTCGCTGACTTTTAAAAGTTCCTTGGTGTGGGCCTTTTTCGACACGTGTGCAGCAGATCGCACCGTTGCTGTTTGCAACCTATGTCTGAAGCGGATCAAGCGTGGCCAGAACAGCAGCCGCTTGGGCACCACTTGCTTGACCAGACATATTCGTTGGCAACAGCACTTGAAAGGCCCACATCAAAGAAAAAGGCAGACTTCTCCTTGCTCCTCATCTGGGTTCTCCAACTCTACTTAACCTCCAGTCCTCTCAAAAACCTGCACTGAGAGGAATGAAGGTATAGCAATAGGTGTCCCAAGTACTTGCAGCCAATCTGCTAGCAGTACACCACCATCTAATTTTAGCAGGCAAATTTCCTTACCCCAGTTGCTGAACCGTAAAAAGAAATTCGGTCCCAGCCATCCACATGCTAAGCGTCTAAATGCTAGCTTGGCCAAATTGCTAGCACTAAAACTGCTGCCTTTTCAGCTGGTAGTCTCTGCCCCCTTTTGTGAATTTGTGGAATGTGCTGTACCTCAGTGGCAGGTTCCAAAACGCCATTTCTTTTAATGGAAGGCCATTGCGGCTCTCTACCAGCATGTGAAAGGCAATGTTTTGGCCTCATTGGACAGAGCGGTCAGCAGTAAGGTTCATATTACTGCTGACTCATGGTCCAGCAGGCAAGGGCAGGGACGTTACCTTCCCTTCACGGTGCACTGTGTAACTCTTCTGGCAGCTGGGAAGGATGCAGGACAGGGTTCAGTGTTGTTGGAGTTTGTTCCACCACCACGCCTCCAAAATGCTAGTGGTGATTCCGCCACAGCTCTCTCCTCCACCCCCTCCTTTTCTTCTTCCTCTATGGCCTCTTCTGCAGATTTGTCCTCTGAACTAGCAGTGCTCAGTAAGCGTTCAAGGGGCTACGCAAGCAGTCATGCTAAAAGATGCCATGCAGTGCTTGAGTTGGTCTGCCTAGGGGACAGGAGCCACACTGGGGCAGAGATTCTGTCAGCTCTGCAGGGGCAGGCACAGAGGTGGTTGACACCACGCCAGCTTCAACCAGGAATGGTTGTATGTGACAACGGCACCAACCTTCTCTCCGCCCTCTGACCGGTAACACTTGACCCATGTTCCATATTTGGCACACGTCCTGAATTTGATGGTGCAGCAGTTCTTGAGCAGGTAGCCAGGCTTACAGGGTCTCCTGAGGCAGGCCAGAGAAGTCAGCGGTCATTTCCGACGGTCATACAATGCCAGTGCTCAGCTGGCTGACATTCAAAGGGAATGCAACCAGCCCACCAACCACCTCATTTGTGACATGCCCACCAGGTGGAACTCAACGTTGGCAATGCTGCAGTGGCTGCACACACAGCAGAGAGCCATCAACAAGTACCTGCATGAGTATGGCACCAGGACAGGGTCAGGGGAGCTTGGCTTCTTTTCTCTATGCCAGTGGCTACTGATCAATGATGCATGCACTGTCCTGTCACCATTTGAGGAGGCCACAAGAACAGCAGGAGGAAGAGGAGGTCTTCCTTACCTCTCAAGGTCCCCTTTATCCAGATAGCATTCCTGCGGGCCCGCCAAACACACAGGAAGAAGAGGAGGAGGAGGAGGAGGATTGTGTCAGCATGGATGTAGAGGATAACACTCAGCAGCAGTCTTCAAGTGATGGTTTTCAGTCCCCAGAAACCCAAGGAGTTGTACGTGGCTGGGAGGAGGTAGTTACGGATCATGTAATCCTTAGTGACCCAGAGGACTCAGAGTCTAATGCCTCTGCAAACTTACGCTGCATGGCCTCCGTGATTCTCCAAAGCCTGCGACAGGACCCTAGGATTCATGGTATCAAGGTGAGGGATCATTACTGGCTGATCCATGTTACAATGGTAAGGTTGCAGAACTCATCCTGCCTTCGCAGAGGGAGCAGAGGATGAAACATCTTCAGGAGGCCTTGAAGAAAGGTTTGTGCAACGCATTTCCAGACTTTGGGAGGTTACAATTTCCTGGTGCTGGACAATATGTTGCTGAGGCTTCGTTCAGTCAGAGGAAGAGCGGTGGAGAAGGTGGCCGGCTGACCGATGCCTTTAAACAGTTTTTCAGTCCTTGGCGCCAAGGTCTGATTGGTTCAAGCAACCATCGCCAGCATCTGCATTACATGGTGCAGGTGCTAGGGGCAAGAGCAGACTTGGAGACCTTTCCAACAGAGCATCCACTGGGTTACTGGGTCTTGAGGATAGACCACTGGCCAGAACTTGCTCAATATGCATCCAGCGTGTCCTGCATCCAGTGTGCTTTCTGAACGCACATTCAGTACTGCTGGAGGGTTTGTAACGGATCAAGGAGTGCGCCTGTCCACAGACTCTGTTGATAGGCTCACGTTCATAAAAATGAATCAGTCTTGGATCAGCAGCTATCAAGCACCTGATGCTGATGTAACTGATTGAATTTGCTATGGATGTGAGATCCCTTGAAGACTACCTACGCTGACTATCCTATTCCACCTCAATCTTGATGATGCTAGCTTCCAACAATATTATTGGTTTAGGGCACCACCACCCAAGGCCCAATTTTTCTGCCCCTGTTTAACAGGGTCACGTAATTACAATTTTTGATTCAATATTTCAACGCAGGGCCCATTCCTGCGCCCAACAAGGGTAACTGTGAGGGGTTACAGTGTTGTGGCACCACCACCCAAGGCCCAATTTTTCTGACCCTGTTTAACAGAGGCATGTAATTACAATTTTTGATATATTTCCATGCAGGGCCCATTCCTGTGCCCAACAAGAGTAACCGTGAGGGCTTACAGTGTTGTGGCACCACCACCACCCAAGGCCCAATTTTTCTCCCCCTGTTTAACAGGGGCATGTAATTACAATTTTTTTTAAATTATTTCACAGCCGGACCCGTTCCTGTGCCCAACAAGAGTATCTATGAGGGATTACAGTTTTGTGGCACCACCACCACTGCCCAGGGCCCAATTTTTCTGCCCCTGTTTAACAGGGGCATGTAATTACAATTTTTGATATAATATTTAACAGCAGGACCCGTTCCTGTGCCCAACAAGAGTATCTATGAGGGATTACAGTTTTGTGGCACCACCACCACTGCCCAAGGCCCAATTTTTCTGCCCCTGTTTAACAGGGGCATGTAATTAAAATTTTTGATATAATATTTCACAGCAGAGCCTGTTACTGCACCCAACAAGAGTATCTATGAGGGTTTAGAGTGTTGTGGCACCACCAGCGCCCAAAGCCCAATTTTTCTTCTGCCCCTGTTTAACAGGGGCATGTAATTACAATTTTTGATATAATGTTTCACAGCAGGGCCCGTTCCTGCGCCCAACAAGAGTATCTGTGAGCAGGGCCGTCTTTAGCGCAGGGCAAACGGGGCACTTGCCCTGGGCCCAATCTTTGTTGGGGGGCCCGCGCTAGCCGTGACTTGGGGCCCCGATCACAGCTTTCCAGAGCGCACAGAGGACACGGGAGGATGTATTCCTCGCTAGCCAGCTGAGAGGGGGCGGGGCCGGGAGCTCCCCTGACACTCTGACCCCGCCCACGTGCGGCCTGTGTACTCGGAAAAGAGCTTCTGTAGTGAGAGCCAGTGATCGGAGTGGGAGTGTCAGTGGAGCTTGCGGCCCCGCCCCCTCTATACTGGCTGGTGAATACAGAGCTCTGGGGGCGGGGCCGGGAGCTCCAATGACACTCCCACTGCGATCACTGGCTCTCACCACAGGCGCTCTATTCCCAGTACACAGGCTGCACGTGGGTCAGTGGAGCTCCCGGCCCCGCCCCTCTCAGCTGGCTAGCGCGGAATACATCCTCCCATGTCCTCTGTGCGCTCTGCAAAGCTGTCATCGGGGCGACAATTCACAAGTGATGTGGGCCCCCCAACAAAGCATCAGTGGAGCTCCCAGGTGCTTTAGTGAGAGGAGAGAGTGGAAGCCCCGCCCACACACCTGAATGTATATAGTGAGTTTGGCTGGCCAGGTATGTCCTTACACCCATAGAATGCCTGACAGTTTAAACCCTGAGCTGTGTTATTTAACTGTAAAGCTGTGCATTGCTGAAAGTTCTCTGACCATCTCCTGTATAATGTCCGCAGTCTCTGATTGTCTCCTGCAGTATGTCCGCAGTCTCTGATTGTCTCCTGCAGTATGTCCGCAGTCTCTGATTGTCTCCTGCAGTATGTCCGCAGTCTCTGATTGTCTCCTGCAGTATGTCCGCAGTCTCTGGTAATCTCCTGCAGTATGTCCGCAGTCTCTGATTGTCTCCTGCAGTATGTCCGCAGTCTCTGGTAATCTCCTGCAGTATGTCCGCAGTCTCTGGTAATCTCCTGCAGTATGTCCGCAGTCTCTGATTGTCTTCTGCAGTATGTCCGCAGTCTCTGATTGTCTCCTGCAGTATGTCCGCAGTCTCTGATTGTCTCCTGCAGTATGTCCGCAGTCTCTGGTAATCTCCTGCAGTATGTCCGCAGTCTCTGATTGTCTCCTGCAGTATGTCCGCAGTCTCTGATTGTCTCCTGCAGTATGTCCGCAGTCTCTGATTGTCTCCTGCAGTATGTCCGCAGTCTCTGGTAATCTCCTGCAGTATGTCCGCAGTTTCTGATTGTCTTCTGCAGTATGTCAGCAGTCTCTGATTGTCTCCTGCAGTATGTCCGCAGTCTCTGAGTGTCTCCTGCAGTATGTCCGCGGTCTCTGAGTGTCTTCTGCAGTATGTCCGCAGTCTCTGAGTGTCTCCTGCAGTATGTCCGCAGTCTCTGAGTGTCTCCTGCAGTATGTCCGCAGTCTCTGATTGTCTCCTGCAGTATGTCCGCAGTCTCTGATTGTCTCCTGCAGTATGTCCGCAGTCTCTGATTGTCTCCTGCAGTATGTCCGCAGTCTCTGGTAATCTCCTGCAGTATGTCCGCAGTCTCTGATTGTCTCCTGCAGTATGTCCGCAGTCTCTGGTAATCTCCTGCAGTATGTCCGCAGTCTCTGATTGTCTTCTGCAGTATGTCAGCAGTCTCTGATTGTCTCCTGCAGTATGTCCGCAGTCTCTGAGTGTCTCCTGCAGTATGTCCGCGGTCTCTGAGTGTCTTCTGCAGTATGTCCGCAGTCTCTGAGTGTCTCCTGCAGTATGTCCGCAGTCTCTGAGTGTCTCCTGCAGTATTTCCGCAGTCTCTGATTGTCTCCTGCAGTATGTCCGCAGTTTCTGATTGTCTCCTGCAGTATGTACACAGTCTCTGAGTGTCTCTTGTAGTATGTGTATTAATGTGCCCCTTTACTTGCTCAATTATTTGGGATTGCTCTACTGCTCAGTGAGAGGTAATGATGTGCATGAACCTCTAGCAACCAATCAGCAAACAGTAGTGATCTGCGTTAATCTCTAGCAACCAATCAGTAAGTGCTAATGATGTGCTGTAACCCCTAGCAACCAATTAGTGAGCGCTAATAATGTACATTAACCTCTAGCAACCAATCAGCAAGCAGAAATTATGTGTTGTAACCTCTAGAAACCAGCCATTGAGCAGTAATGATAGGCTGTAACCTCTGGCAAACAATTGCAATTGCTGCGTGATCTGCTGCAGTAAACTGATTTTGAGTCTACCTGCTATTTTTTGTATGTCTCAGAATGGAGGGGGGCCCCAAGAAAATGTTTGCCCAGGGCCCAATCAAAATTAAAGACGGCCCTGTCTGTGAGGGGTTAGAGTGTTGTGGCACCACCACCAAAGGCCCAATTTTTCTGCCCCTGTTTAACAGGGGCATGTAATTACATTTTTTGATATAATATTGCACAGCAGGGCACGTTCCTGCGCCCAATAAGAGTATTTGTGAGGGGTTACAGCATTGTAGCACCACCACCACCGCCCAAGGCCCAAATTTTCTGCCCCTCAACAGGGGCACGTACCGTATTTTCCACACCATAAGACACACTTTTTCCCCCAGAAATATAGGGGAAATTGTCTTTGTGTCTTCTGGAGCGAATGTATGCTAGGCACCGCCCCCCCTCTGCCGCCACCGCCCCCCGCCGCCGCTGACAACGCCCTCTGCCGCCACCGCCAGAAGAGAAGCAGGAATGCGGAGGAAAAACATCTGAAGCCCCCGTGAGCGTCAGGCAATCTCCCGGCTGGGCCTGACATTGTTGCTGAGACAGAAGACAGAGCATTGTATATTAAGATTAAAATTCTCCTTCAGGTGAACTTGTTGCTTGGTCCTACCATGAAAAAAACTAGGAGGCTGCCATTACTGACCTCTTTTGAAAAAGCTAGTTACCTGGCTGTCATGCTGATATTCTTGGCCCCAATACTGTCACTGACTTGGAACAAATATACAGATCAAGACTTTGGCTTTCCCCAGCTGTAGATCTGCTCCAGGCTAGTGATTCAGAAAGTATTAAAGACACTAATCAGCAAAACAGCGAGGAAACGCATGTTCTGAAGGAGAAGAGCATTGGCAGGTGCTGTATTTTTGTCATGACAAGTTTCCTTTAAAACCAGGGTAAATTACCGAAACAGGAAGCACAATAGGTGTGCCCTGATTCAAAGTGCAAAGTAAGTGAATACATTTTGACAGATCCAATTCCCTTTCATTTCCTGCTTGTGAATATTATCCTATTACATATGCAATCACTTGCCAGTTTCTGTCGAGCTGGATCTGTACTGGGTTAGGAAATGGGGGGGGGGGGGGGGGTGGAGTGCTGGTTTTATTTTGACTTAACACAGTGAGGAATCTGAAAATAAATGGACAAATTAGCTTGTGAGGGGAAAGAACAGTACGTGATGTTGTAAAGCTGTAATGCTAGCCATATGTGGCTCATGTTTTGTCCGATTCCTGCTGAATTGTCCTAAATTCATGCCGTCTGTGGCCTTGTTGGCGCTGCTTATTTATTTATTTTTTGTATTTTTTTTTTTGTTTGAACTAGATAGGCTTGTGTCTTTTTTCAACCTGACTAACTACCGGTATGTAACTCACCTCAATTTAAAAATCAAAGCAGCCGGGCAAGAACTTCTAGGCCGAACCGTAACTGCATCCAATCAGATTCAGACTGTTTGGGTATTCTGACGGCCATGAGAGTAGTGGCTCACCATTTTTGCATTTTTTTTGCACACAATTAACCACTTGCTGAATAGGCCTTTTTCCGTCATTTGTTGCTTAAGTAAAAATCATAAAAATAATAATAATAATAATATTTTTTGCTAGAAAATAACTTAGAGCCCCCAAACATTATATATATATATATATATATATATATATATATATATATATATATATATATATATATATATTAGCAGAGACCCTAGAGAATAAAATTTGCTAAAACATTAAAGTTAGCCCAATTTTTTTGTATAATGTGAAGGACGATGTTACGCCAAGTAAATAAATACCTAACATGTCATATTTTAAAATTGTGCGCGCTTGTGGAATGGCGACAAACTACGGTATTTAAAAGTCTCCATAGGCAACGCTTTAAAAATGTTTACTGGTTACCTGTTTAGAGTCCCCCACATGGCTTCTTGCAAACTGCAAACAGAACTTCTTATGGCTTTCTTTTAACAATGGCTTTATTCTTGCCATTCTTCCATAAAGGACAGATTTGTGGAGTGCATGAGTAATAGTTGTCCTGTGGACAGATTTTCCCACCTGAGCTGTGGATCTCTGCAGCACCTCCAGAGTTACCATGGGCCTCTTGACTGCTTCTATGATTAATGCTCTCCTTACCCAGCCTGTCAGTTTAGGTGGACGGGCATGTCTTGGTAGGTTTGCAGTTGTGCCATACTCTTTCCATTTTCGGATAATGGATTGAACAGTGCTCCATCAGATAATTAAAGCCTGGGATATTGTTTTATAACCTAACCCCATTTTAAACTTCTCCACAACTTTATCCCTGGCCTGTCTGGTGTGTTCCTTGGCTTTCATTATGCTGTTTGTTCACTAAGGTTCTCTAACATCTGAGGGCTTCACAGAACAGCTGTATTTATACTGAGATTAATTTACACACAGATGGACTCTAATTGGTAGACTTCTGAAGGCAATTGGTTCCACTAGATTTTAGTTAGGGGTATCAGAGTAAAGGGGGCTGATTACAAATGCACGCCACACTTTTTACATATTTCTACATATATCAAGACCATACAGCAGTTTACCAGGACAGGTTCCACTCAGAACAGGCAACACCATGGTCGACTAAAGAAGTTGAGTACACGTGCTCAGCGTCATATCCAAAGGTTGTCTTTGGGAAACAGACGTATGAGTGCTGCCAGCATTGCTGCAGAGGTTGAAGGGGTGGGGGGTCAGCCTGTCAGTATTCAGACGCACGCTGCATCAAATTGGCCTGCATGGCTGTCGTCCCAGAAGGAAGCCTCTTCTAAAGATGATGGATAAGAAATCCCGCAAACAGTTTGCTGAAGACAAGCAGACTAAGGACATGGATTACTGAAACCGATGATGAGACCAAGATAAACTTCTTTGGTTTAGATGGTGTCGAGCGTGTATGGCGGCAACCAGGTGAGGAGTACAAAGACAAGTGAGTCTTGCCTACAGTCAAGCAAGGTGGTGGGAGTGTCATGGTCTGGGGCTGCATGAGTGCTACCGGCACTGGGGAGCTACAGTTTATTGAGGGAACCATGAATACCAACATGTACTGTGACATACTGAAGCAGAGCATGATCCCCTCCCTTCGTAGACTTGGTAGCATGGCAGTATTCCAACATGATAACGACCCCAAACACACCTCCGAGACAACCACTGTCTTGCTAAAGAAGCTGAGGGTAAAGGTGATGGACTGACCAAGCATGTCTCCAGACCTAAACTCTGTTGAGCATCTGTGGGGCATCTTCAAACGGAAGGTGGAGGAGTGCAAGGTCACTAACATCCACCAGCTCCGTGATGTCGTCATGGAGGCGTGGAAGAGGACTCCAGTGGCAACCTGTGAAGCTCTGGTGAACTCCATGCCCAAGAGGGTTAGGGCAGTGCTGGAAAATAATGGTAGAAACACAAAATATTGACACTTTTGGCCCAATTTGGACATTTTCACGTAGGGGTGTACTCACTTTTGTTGCCAGCGGTTTAGACATTAATGGCTGTGTGTTGAGTTATTTTGAGGAGACAGCAAATTTACACTGTTATACAAGCTGTACACTCACTACTTTACATTGTAGCAAAGTGTCAGTGTTGTCACATGATAAGATATAATAAAATATTTACAAAAATGTGAGGGGTGTACTCACTTTTGTGAGATACGGTGTGTGTATATATATATATATATATATATATATATATATATATATATATGGGGTTTTTTTTTGTCCGCAGAGTTTAGATAAGGCTTAGTGTGATAAACGGCTATGGGAAATGTACAGTAGGTTAGGCAAATCATCCTTCAGTTTCCCGTTTAAACAACCAAACAAGCAGCTACTGTAAACTCCGTCAGAATAATGATTACCTAGCTTAACCTTTTCATGAAACGTGTGGTTTCAGCATTAATGAGCTGGGTATTAACGATCCTCTCCTCTGTCCATTCAGAGCGTCTTCCTGTTTCCCTCAACCCCCCTTCAGTTCATGACAGTACAGGACTGTTTGTATCATAATAGGGGGATGTCACAGCTCCATCAGACAGGATATAGAAGCCTCAATGACATTGGCCCAATGTGGGTTCACTCTTTCGTTGCTGGCAATCTGCAGAAGTTCGAAGGTTAAATCTTTCAAAGTGTACCATTCTAACTGAAGACTTTGTAGTGAGGGGCCAATGATGTTGCTAGTTCCTAATGGGCTGATTGTTTTCTCTGAAATATTATTTCACTAAGAATATGGCTGCTTCAAGCTTTGCGGGCAACAGGTGCATGTTAAAAAAGGGCAATAGAGGAAAAGAAAGCAACACTTGGGCCTTGTATACACAGGCTTCTATAAGGGCAGTGTGTACAGTGTGCTTTGTGGACGTCTTTAAAGTGTATTTTCGCTTTTACAGCCAAATTGGAACAACACCTACTTCATATTTGTTACATATTCTTATTTATATAGCATAACTTATAACAAAAAAAATTTAAACTTACCTTTTTACTTGCTTAAGGCTCCTTTCTCACTTGTAGGACTCTAAAGATGCACAATTTCCAGTGCGACTTTGATCCAACTTTACACTCTTTGGACCGCATCAAAAGTTGCACCAAAGTAGTGCAGGCATCTTTTCAAAATCGCTACAACTTTAACACCTTGCCGGTAAGGTTGCCACATCATCCCTTTAATCCAGGACACATATTAATTATACAGGTTCTGTGGCTGATTCAGGTGGTAATTAAACTCACTTGGTGCCTTATCTGCATTAAATCAGCCTCAGAACCTGTGTAATTAATATGTGTCCTGGATTAAAGGGATGATGTAGCAACCCCACTTGCCGCGCGGCGTATAGCAAAATGACATCCGAGCGGTGGCTTTCCCATCCTGATTGGATGTTATATGACGTCCTGTCAGAAAGCACCCATGACTGATCAGTGTACCAGCTCGCTGCCGGTACCATGTGACTGCTGTGACCAATCACAGCAGATCACATGACAGTTGTACACAATGGATGGCTTCCTTTCCTATTGTGTACAATTGTGCTGCTAGCTGCGATTGGTCAATTTGGTCACATGGTACAGACAGGCCCAATTACAGCTCATGTCTGTGTACCATGTGATTAGCTTTGACCAATCACAGCTAATCACAACAAAACAAACTGAATGAATCAGTTTCAATCAGTAAAATGCTTGCTTATAGCAATGTAAATCACTGCTATAAACAAACATAATGTGTAAAGAAAAAAAAAAACCCTGATCACTTCCCTAGAGTAGTACAATATTACTATGGTAACATTTTTTTGCTCTGGTCACAGTGTGTTAAAAGAAAATCGTAATTACCAAAAAGAAAAAAAAAAGAATATTTTTAACCACTTCCCGCCCGGCCCATAGCAGATGACGGCCGGGCGTTGGTTCAGTTATCCTGACTGGGCGTCATATGACGTCCAGCAGGATAATATGCCGCCGCACGCCCGCAGGGGCATGCATCGCAGTGATCGGTGTGTCAGTCTGACGTACCGATACACCGATCTTGGTAAAGAGCCTCCGGCCTCCGGCCATGTCCAATCATGGCTGATCACAATGTAAACAGGAAGAACCGGTGATCGGCTTTTCCTCACTCGCGTCTGACAGACGCGAGGAGAGGAGAGCCGTTCGGCGGCTCTCCTGACAGGGGGGGTCTGCACCGATTGTTTATCAGTGCAGCCCCCCCCCTCAGATCACCACACTGGACCACCAGGGATCGCCACTAGGACCACCAGGGAAGGGGCAACATGTGGATGGCCAGGTATGTACCCCATGGCCATCCACATGTGCCCAGTGTGCCCAGTCAGTGCCCAATCTGTGCCAATCAGTGCCCACAAATGGGCACTGATTGGCACCATTATGTTGCAGTGATGCCCAGCAATGCCACTCTTAGGGGCATCAGTGCAAACAATCAGTGTCATCAGTGCCACCCATCAGTGTCCATCGGTGCCACCGTATCAGTGCCCGTCAGTGCAGCCATATCAGTGCCCGTCATTGAAGAAGAAAACGTACTTATTTACAAAAAATTTTAACAGAAACAAAGAAAAACTTGTTTTTTTTCAAAATTTTCGGTCTTTTTTTATTTGTTGCGCAAAAAATAAAAACCGCAGAGGTGATCAAATACCACCAAAAGAAAGCTCTATTTGTGGGAACAAAATGATAAAAAATGTGTTTGGGTACAGTGTTGCATGACCTCGCAATTGTCATTCAAATTGCGACAGCGCTGAAAGCTGAAAATTGGCCTGGGCGGGGAGGTGTCTAAGTGCCTGGTATTGAAGTGGTTAAATGATTATAAAATTTTTTTTTTTTTTTCGTACTGTCAACAGTCAGTGTCCCTAATCGCCGCCACACCAGTTATATGATATTATATGATAGTTAATCAATTTTAAGATATAAATACCATAGTTTGTGGACTCTTTAACTTTACGACAGACTAAATAATATACACTGATTTGGGTTATTTTCACCAAAGCAATATAGTAGAAAACGTTTTGGGCTAAATTTACGAAGAACAATTACTTATTTGCAATTTATTTTAAAACAGAAACAAAGAAAAACGTGTTTTTTTTTTCAAAATCATCAGGTTTTTTTTTTCGTTTATTCAGCGAAAAGTAAAAGTGGGGATTAAATACCACCAAAAGAAAGCTCTAGTTGTGTGAACAAAATGATAAAAATTTCATATGGGTACAGTGTAGCACAATTGTCATTTAAAGCGTGACAGCGCTGAAAGCTGAAAATTGTCCTTGGCAGCAAGAGGTTAAAAGCGCCCAGTATTGAAGTGGTTAAGTTGCACCAAACTGAACAGATGCCATTGAAAAGAATGGGCTGCGACTTGTCATGTCCAAAGTCGCATGATAAGTTGTGCAAATGTGAATGGTGCCTTAAAATCCTAACCAGCTTTCCCCTTCTATGTAATGTTAAAGTGGACCTTCACTCAAAAAAAAAAAAAAAAACGTTCCCCTGTTGCATCCCTCCCCTCTTCGCACAGTAGGACAGGTAGTGGGGCAGTTTTACCTTGATGCAGAAAATGCATTAAAGAACTACTAAACTCAAAGACATATTTGCCTCCTCATTTTAGCAATGGGGAGGTTAAATCTCTCGTCAGCCACTGTCATCTTCTCCCTGGCAACTCCCAGGTACTGGGTTTTTTGCCTCTTGGTTGACCAGGTTGGGGACTAATTGCATGCCTCTTCTGTAATTAAGAATGGTCTGCTCACAGCTTTTTATCAGTTATGTTTAGTTCCGCTTTAAGGTAAAAAGCGTTAGGACTTTAGAACTACTTTAAGAGCCCTTTCACACCGGGCCGCCCATAGCGTCGGCTGTAAAACGCCGCTACTTATAGCGGCGTTTTACCGTCGGATTAGCGGCGCATTTCGGCTGCTAGCGAGGCGCTTTTACCCCCGCTAGCGGCCGAGAAAGGGTTAATACCGCCTGCAATAGCGGCGTTTTGCCGGCTGTATTCCAGCGCTGCCCCATTCATTTCAATGGGGAGCAGCGGTGGAGGAGCGGTAAACACACCGCTCTTTCACCGCTCCAAAGAAACTGCTGGCAAGACTTTTTTTTCCCCTCCTGCCAGCGCAGTGCTCCGGTGTGAAACCCCTTGGGCTTTCACACTGGAGACAATGCTGCAGCTGTTTGAGGGTGGATTGCAAGCGTTATTTTTAACGCTATAGTGCCTGCAAAATGCCCTCGGTGTGAAAGGGGTCTAAAGGCTAATGCCGCGTACACACGGTCGGACTTTCCGGCATACTTGGTCCGGCGGACCAGAGTGTGCCGGACAATCTGCCCGTGTGTAGGCGCCGGCGGACTTTTCCAGCTGACTTTTTCCCTAAAGCCCGCCGGACCTAGATTTGAAACATGTTTTAAATCTTTCCGTCGGACTCAGTTTCGGGCGGAAAGTCCGCTCGTCTGTGTGCTAGTCCGATGGAAAGCCCGCTCGTGTGTATGCTGGTCCAACGTACCAGATACGACGCAAGGGCAGGGTATTGCATTTCGCGCTTGCTGCAATAGGAAAAACAAATGTTCCTATTGCGGCGAGCGCGGGGCATACCAGGCCCTTAGGTCTGATATGGATTATAAAGGGGAACCCCCCTACGCCGAAAAAACTGCGTGGGGTCCCACCTAAAATCCATACCAGACCCCGATCCGAGCACGCAGCCTGGCCGGTCAGGAAAGGGGGTGGGGACGAGCGAGCGCCCCCCCCCCTCCTGAACGGTACCAGGCCGCATGCCCTCAACATGTAGGGTGGGTGCTTTGGGGGAGGGGGGCGCCCTGCGGGGCCCCCCCACCCCAAAGCACCTTGTCCCCATGTTGATGAGGACAAGGGCCTCTTCCCGACAACCCTGGCCGTTGGTTGTCGGGGTCTGCGGGTGGGGGGCTTATCGGAATCCGGGAGCCCCCTATAATAAGAGGTCCCCCAGATCCCGGCCCCCCACCCTATGTGAATGAGTATGGGGTACATGGTACCCCTACCCATTCACCTAGGGAAAAAGTGTAAATAATAAAACACTACACAGGTTTTTAAAATATTTTATTAAACAGCTCCGGGAGGGGGGGTCTTCTTCCGGCTTCGGGGGTCCCTCCGGTTCATCTTCTCCCGGCGTCCAGTTGGTTCTTCTCCGCTCTCTTCTCTCGGTGTTCCAGTTCTTCGGCCGGCTCCTCCGCTGTCTTCAGGTAGCTCTCTTGCCAGCAGAGGTCCGGACTTCTGGGCTTCTTGTCTTCTCTTCTCTTCTCCAGATGTTGACATGACGCTCTCTCCGGCTGGACTGCTCTCTGAGGGCTGCGTTGTGACTTATATAGGCGGAGACCCCGCCCCCAAAGCACCCACCCCCCATGTTGAGGGCATGCGTTCTGGTACGGTTCAGGAGGGGGGGGTGCTCGCTCGTCCCCACCCCCTTTCCTGACTGGTCAGGCTGCGTGCTCGGATCGGGGTCTGGTATGGATTTTAGGGGGGACCCCACGCCGATTTTTCGGCGTAGGGGGGTTCCCCTTTATAATCCATACCAGACCTCAGGACCAGGTATGCCCCGCGATGGGGCTCGCAAGGTATCAATCTCGCCGATAAAAGCGTCAAGATTGACATCCTTTTCTAGTCCCGTCGCACGTGAGTCACGTTCAAAATGAACTGACTTGTCCGTGTGTGGGCGAGTCCGTTCATTCTGAAAGTCCGCCGTAACTCCGGCGAAAGTCCGTTGGAAAAAACGGGCGGACTTAGCCCGCCGCAAAGTTTGGTCGTGTGTGGGCAAGTCCGTCCGTTTTAAAGTCCGGCGCACCTGGCGTACAAAGTCCGTCAGAAAGTGTGCCGGACCAAGTAGGACAGAAAGTCCGACCGTGTGTACGCGGCATAAGTTCACTTTTTCCAGAAGCCTGGCTGAAAAATTTAGTTAGCAACCCCAACATTCTAGCTTGTTGCTAGGGCATGAAAAACGTTATTCTTCACTCTTGCAGTGCCAGGAGTGAACATCCAGTGGTTTTCACATTTAGACCCCTTTCACACCGGGGCGTTTTTCAGTCGCTTTAGCGTTAAAAAAGGCACCTGTAAAGCAACTGAAAGAAGCCTCATCTGCAATCCCAATGTGAAAGCCCGAGTGCTTTCACACTGAGGCGCTGCGCTGGCTCCTAAAGCACCCGTTCCCATGAGAAATCAATGGGAAGCGCTTGAAAAGTGCCTGCAAAACGCCTGCAAAGCGCTTTTGGCAGCTGCGCTTTGTGGGTGCTTTTAACCCTTTATTCGGGCACTAGCAGGGGTTAAAAGCGCCCCGATATCGCTCGAAAAATGCTGGTAAAGTGCCGCTAGTTTAAGCGCTGCTTTACCAGCGTTTTTTCGGGCGCTGGCAGTGTGAAAGGGCTCTTAAAGCACTCTGGCTTTCCCATTGGGATTGCAGATAAGGCTTCTTTCAGGCGCTTTACATGCGCTTTTTTTAATGCTAAAGCGCCTGAAAAACTCCCCAGTGTGAAAGGGGTCTTAAACAACATGGAAGGACATAGGGGTTGCAAATTGGAAGTTTTTCAGCGAGGCTTCCAGAGGGACCCAAATGGCCTAGAAGTATGACAATAACATGAATGGATATTTTACAAATTGTGCATTTTTTTAAATATAAAAAGCTATTTTCTGGAACTTAGCCTTTAATCTAAACATTGGTCGCAGTTTTGAAATGTTAAACAAAGGTCTTAAAGGGAACCTTTCCTCTTTTTCACTAAAAATCACATCAGAATGCAGCTCTACATGCTGATATGAAAAAATCTTACATTCATTAGTTAAACAAACATGTTTTGCTTTTACAGTACTTACAATTACTGGTTTTCCACTCACAGATGCATTTTGGGAAGGCTACATCACCGGTGCCTTCCTCATCAGATGATATGCGCTGCCACATGTTCCAGGAGGCAGACCCAGAGTCCTGGGATGTAAAGGTACATGGATTCATCTGCCCTTAGTGAAAATAGCCACTGTGAAAAGAATGGGGAGAAAAGAAAATTAAGGTATGCAAAAAAATAAAATAAAAGCGATTTTTACAGCGTTTTTTTGCCGCGTTTTGCCGCGATTTTGTACAGGTCACCAATGTAAAAAGTAGAAAAACGCCTGTAATCTGCCCCAAAGAAGCTCATGTTCTTTTTTGTGCTTAAGGCATTTAAGGTGCCATTGAAATGAATGGGATTTTGCTTGTTGGGTGTTTTTTTTTGGCCATTTTACGAGTGTTTTATGAGCTGAAAACGCTCATGATGTGAATGCAACCTCAGACCACTTTCACACTGAGGTGCTTTACAGGAGTTTTAGCACTAAAAATAGCACCTGCAAAGCCCCTCTCCAGTGTGAGAGTCCGAGGGCTTTCACACTGGGGCGGTGCACTTGCGGGACGTTAAAAAAAAGTCCTGCAAGCAGCATCTTTGGGGCGGTTTAGGAAAGGTGTATACACCACTCCTAAAACGCCCTGCCCATTGAAATCAATGGGCAGCGCTGCCAAAGTGCCTGCAAAGCGCTTGGGCAGCGGCGATTTTGACCCTTTTTTAACCTCTTCGGGGGGGTTAAAAGCGCACCGCTAGCGGCGGCAAAGCGACGCTTGAACAGCGGTAAAGCGGCGCTTTACCGATACCGCCCCACTGCCTCAGTGTGAAAGTGTCCTAAGTGAAAGACCAATAAATATCAAATTGCAGTGCTCTAAATAAAAAACATAAAATTCATAGTGTTGTTATGAAGTCCATAAATATAAATAAAAATGATAATAAAGTTCATGTAGTTCATATAATTGGATGATAGTGATAGCAATCCTCCTATGTTGTAGTCAGATGAATTGCCAATTTGCCAGAGATCCAGGCTGCCCTGACAGGTGCCGCAGAAACGTATATAGGTGCATCTCAAAAATTAGAATATCATCAAAAAGTTAATTTATTTCAGTAATTAAATTCAAAAAGTCTAACTCCTATATTTTATATAGAGGCGTTACACACAGAGTGATATATTTCAAGCATTTCTTTCTTTTAGTGTTGATAATTATGGCTTACAGCTAGTGAAAACCCAAAACTCAGTATCTCAGAAAATTAGAATATTACATGAGACCAAAAAAAAAAAAAGGATTTTTAATATAGAAAGTACAGTATAGTATGCACTCAATACTTGGTCGGGGCTCCTTTTGCATGAATTACTGTATTAATGCAGTGTGGCATGGAGGAGATCAGCCTGTGGCACTGCTGAGGTGTTATGGAAGCCCAGGTTGTTTTGATAGAGGCCTTCAGCTCGTCTGCATTATCTCGTCTCGTCTTGTCTGCATTGTTGGGTCTGGTGTCTCTCATCTTTCTTTTGACAATACCCCACAGATTATCTTTGGGGTTTAGGTCAGGTGAGTTTGCTGGCCAATCAAGCACAGTGAAACCATGATCATTAAACCAGGTATTTGTACTTTTGGCAGTGTGGACAGGTGCCAAGTCCTGCTGTAAAATGAAATCAGCATCTCCATAAAGCTGGTCTGCAGAGGGAAGCATGAAGTGCTCTAGAATTCCCTGGTAGAGGGCTGCGCCGACTTTGGACTTGATAAAACACAATGGACCAACACCAGCAGATGACATGGCGCCCCAGATCATCACTGACTGTGGAAACTTCACACTGGACCTCTTGCAACTTGGATTCTGTGCCTCTCCACTCTTCCTCTAGACCAAGGGTCTTCAAACTACGGCCCTCCAGTTGTTCAAGAACTACAATTCCCATCATGCCTAGCCATGTCTGAGAATGTCAGAGTTTTACAATGCCTCATAGGATGTGTAGTTCCGCAACAGCTGGAGGGCCGTAGTTTGAGGATCCCTGCTCTAGACTCTGGGACCTTGATTTCCAAATGAAATGCAAAATTTTCCACAGTCAGTGATGATCTGAGGAGCCATATCATCTGCTGGTGTTGGTCCACTGTGTTTTATCAAGTCCAAAGTCAGCGCAGCCCTCATGGTATCACTGTGCTTAATTGGCCATTAAACTTGCCTGACCTAAACCTCATAGATAATCTGTGGGGTATTGTCAATAGAAAGATGAGAGACACCAGACCCAACAATGCAGATGAGCTGAAGGCCACTATCAAAGCAACCTGAGCTTCCATAATACCTCAGCAGTGCCACAGGCTGATCGCCTCCATGCCACGCCGTATTGATGCAGTAATTCATGCAAAAAGAGCCCCAACCAAGTATTGAGTGCATACTATACTGTACATGGGCATACTTTTTAGTAAGCCAACATTTCTGTATTTAAAGTCCTTTTTTTATTATATTCTAATTTTCTGAGATACTGAATGTTGGGTTTTCACTAGCTGTAAGCCATACTCATCAAAATTAAAATAAAGAAATGCTTGAAATATATCACTCTGTATGTAAAGCATCTACAGTATATAAAATACAAGTATATGAGTTTCACTTTTTGAATTTAATTACTGAAATAAATTAACTTTTTGATGATATTCTAATTTTATGAGATGCACCTATATACGATCACAATCACTGGGGAAAACTTCTAACTCCTTCAGCCATTCACATGATCCAAGCGTCCTCTCTAGAATTGGAACTCCAGAAACCACCCCCGCCCCAAAAAAACAAAAAACAAAAAAAAAACGACATAGTGTAACACTGTTATGAACTACCAATAAGGAAGTTACATCCGTGAAAGTAGTGCCACACCATGCAAACAAAAAGTGTCCAAAAATAATATTCATAAAAACACCCTTGGATGGATGTAGGAAGGAAAGTTAGGAATTCCTTGGATGGATGTCTGCATCTGTTATCATTACTAAGCTTTTTTGCTGCTCACTCACCTGGCAGCAACGTTTTGCGGTGAGTGCGCATTGCATGTGGTGGAGGCTGGTGTTTTTATGCATATTTTTTTTTTTGGATACTTTTTGTTTGTATGGTGTGGCACTACTTTCACGGGTGTAGGAGTTAGACTCCTCCATGGCTGGAGGAGTTAGAAATTTTCCCCAGTGATTGTGATCGTATATATGCGTTTATGTTGCACCTGTCAGGACAGCCTGGAACTCTGGCGAGTTGGCGATTCATTTGATTATGATACATTTCACAGAACCTGCCTTCTGAACTACAGGGGAGCTGAGAGGCGGAGTTTCAGGAGGCAGAGTCAGTACAGGAGGCACTGCATTCAGACAGCAATGTACCATGGGGTATGTAGTCCTTACAAATGGAAAGTAAATAGCAGAGGATTTCCTTGTGGCCACGTTTTTAAAAAGGTGCATCACTGCAGGCAGACTGTCAAAGTCCAGGCTGCGAATGCGAGGGCTAAACACTATACCGAGTAGTATTGACTATTAGGGACCCACAGAATGCATTCCAAATCTTCATCCCTAGATGGTTTGAAAAAAAACACTCAAATGTTCCAGGATAAACACGGTCCAAAAAGTTGTTTGGGAAAAATGCAGTTAAAAAATGTGCAGTTCCAGGAAAAGCATTCGCTAAAATGTGCGGTTCCAAAAAATGTCTGGTTCTGAGAAAAATGCGGCAAAAAAAAAAAAATGCACAATACCAAATAAAGAAGGTTTAGAAATGCATGGTTCAGAAAAAAGGGGGTCCAAAAAATGCATGGCCCCAAAAAGGTAGCTCCAAAAAGTACAAATTAAAAAAAAAAAAATGTGGCTCAGTAAAGCAGCTTAAAAAATGTGTGCTTTCTATAAATTGCAGCTCAAAAATGCAGGGTTCTGGAAAAACACAGCTACAAAATGCACAGTTCTGAAAATATGTGGTTCAAAAATGCGTGGTTCTGAAAAAGCGCAGCTTAAAAAATGTGCAATTCTGAAAAAAAACATAGCTCAAAAAAGTGCATGGTTCTGAAAAAATGCTGCCTAAAAATTGCATGGTTACGAAAAAAACAGCTCACAAAAGTGTGGCTATGAACTAAATTTGCACTTCAAAAGGGAAGAAGGGAAATCTTGAGAAAACAACTGCAAAACAAGAAAGAAATCACAGGTTAAAGATATAAACAAAGGGTGAAAGACAGAAAAGAGGGTGCAAAATATAATTAAAGAAAAAAAAAAAAAGCATGTGCTTGCAGCCTCATAGCTATGTGTGACCTCACAGGCGCGGTTTCCTCTTACTGCCAGACTCAGGAGAATTGATGATGTCACATCGTTTCTGCTCAATGTTCTTGCTGGAGGCTCAGATACAAGGAGAGACTGAAGCAGACAACATCTGGAGCAGCTCAGCCGCTTGTTTGTACCGCCCCCCAACTGCGAGTGTCACCTAGTCCAAGGCGTAAGACTTTGATCCCAAGAAACCTCAACTAACAAAAGGCTAAATTCAGTAACTTGAAAGTATTTCTAGATTGAGTAACAGACAATTAGAATGTCTGTAGCCCTTTTTTGGAGGGATTTATGCCAAATGCCCCCCCCCGACAGGATAATATGCTAAACCTGTAGGTAAATAAGAGAAACAGAACCTCTGCTAAGTAGAAGAGTGGGTTTGATAATAAAGTTGGCAAGGACAAGGCCTCTGTGAATAGAGGAGATTCCCTTCCTGGGAAATGAACCAGTAATCTAATCAAAGTAATTGGAAGCAGGGGAACTACTGTAATCAGCATATAACATTAACCATAACTATATATATATATGCACATCAGTATGGAAATAATACAACCTTTATATAAGAAAAGATTAATAACAGTACATACATTCAATGTGCAAACAGGTATTATCAGCACAGGGTCCGATAGGAGTCCTGGGGAAATTGTGGCCATATACCCAGCTACATACAGTGTGGTTATTAACAGATACCTTCAAATGAATGTTGCAGCAAAGTCCAGTT
This sequence comes from Lithobates clamitans, assembly GCA_037952925.1. Lineage (NCBI taxonomy): Eukaryota > Metazoa > Chordata > Amphibia > Anura > Ranidae > Lithobates > Lithobates clamitans. The sequence goes on from JBBGZY010001526.1 coordinate 2,369,434, forward strand.
GCAGGGGCTCCTGAGGATGATGTGGTGTCTGTATTTGTGTCGGAGGCCTGAAGAAGAGATCAGCGGTCATGGGGGGAATCCTTCAACTGTTGTCTGACCAGCCTGGAACAGAGCTTCTCACATGCAGGAACTGTGGAGTGGCACTGGAACTCAGTCAGCCTATCTATTCTGCTCTAAAGTCCCTCCCTGGTAGTGTATAATAGTCTCTTCTGGTCCATGATTTACTACCATGGACAGGACATGTGGCTGAGTCTTTCTCCCCATTTCCTCCTCCCAGGGTTTCAAAGTCAATGACCCAGGGGCAGGAAGTGCATACATAATATAGTTACAGGCATTTACAGATTCAGACAGTAGAGGGCAGAAGATCCCTACACAATTGTCTGCCATGCTCACAGATTTTTAGCTTTTTTGGGTATCCTACAGAGAAACTGCAGTCTGCTCACATAATTTGTAATAAAAACATCTTTGCTATTCTGAAGCTTCCCTCCAACCACTTTGAATATTATTTTATATATCCTGTGATTCTGTACTTGCCAAATATGCTGCAGAAATCTCCCTACACTGAGTCTGGCTGCAACCATTTTAACTGTGGGCAGCTGAAGATGCTGCCTGTTCACTTCCTGGATTTACACAGAGGCACACCTCCAGCTCTGCAGCCCTGCAGCTCTCATTGGCCCTCTTATGACTCACCCCCCTCCTCCCTTCCTGGGAAACTCTCACAAGAGTGAGAGAGAGAGCTGTGCATGATGTCATAAGCCTAGGCCAATGATCAGACAAGAAACAGGAAGTGGGCTGTATAAGGTATTTATTGGCAGGAAAAAAAATGTTTTACTATCCCAAATTAAAACAACAGGGCAGAAGATTTAATAGATGGAAAGATGACAAAATGACTGAAGGTCCACTTTAATTAAATCTGTCCTAAACCTGGGTGGGACCTCATTCATAGGAGTGTTGAAGTCCGTAGTCTGTGAATGGGCTGCGTGTTTATGCGGCTTGAGCCGCCAGGTGCTACGTATTGGCAGACCATAGAAGTCTTCAAGGACACAGCCGCTTGTCGTAATTTGACAGGCGTGCAAACATACATTGTCTGCCCGTGTGAATGAAGCCTAACCATAAAAGAGGGGTTCTTATTGTTCTGATATGCAGCTTTAATTGAAGCTTTCTTTTTTTAAATATCAAAATTGCCAAAGTTTGTGGCAGGTTCACACACATATTACAAAGCAGACCTTCACCCTCAAAAATGAACTGCCTGTATCTGGTCCCAGTCCCCTCCCTCTCCCACGATTGGATTTTTTTTTCTTGATTTTACTTTTTTTGTGCACTTCCTCCTTTCTTGCCTAGGCGATAAGAACGTTGCAACCGATTCACATGTGTGCAGATGTGTTGAAGGGCACTGCCTGACCTTCAGTATGTGGCACATCTGTGCATGTGCTGGTGTGCCCACGTGCATGTGTGAGCATGACATGATTAGGACGGTCCAGGACTGTGTTTGGTCTGCGCAGGAACATAATTAACTGAAGGTAATTTCCCATACCTTTCTAATCACACTGCGTTCGCGTACCCACGCATGCGCAGATCTGCCAGATCCTGAAGGACCATCAAAGATGGCGGTGTTGGGAAGGGGGTGGGGCCAGCAGTAATGGGACTGAAGTTCCTATTTTATGTACCTAAGTGTCCATTTATCCAGTGACTATTTCATACAACCAATCCAGTTTTTAGAACAGCTTTGGACATGACACTGGCTGTGCAGTAGGGTTGCCACTTTTTCTTCAAGCCAAAACCGAACACTTTAGCGGCGCACAGCAAAAAAAATTTTTTTAGCATACTATAGGATTGTAAAAGACTTGGGACACCTTTCAGCACTCCAAAGAGTATAGTAATGTGGCACGCATAGCTACATAGCATAGAGTTACATTCCTGTCTGAATATTGTGTGCAGGTTTTAGGTGGCCTGAAACCCGGACAAATGATTCCAAACCCGAACTGTCCGGGTGAATGTGGGACAGGTGGCAACCCTACTGTGCAGGTGGTAATGAATTTTTGAAGCTCTGGCAGTGAATGGGTAGATTTCTATAAAGTGGTTAGAGCATTGGGGAGGGGTAAAACAGTGGCTCTGCAGGTCAGGGTTTTATGCTGCTACCAAAGTTCGGGTAATATAACGATTAACGTGTCTAGAGACTCTGGGAGCACTAATGTTAATATTGATATGCACTGGCTGTACAGGATTAATGTTTACAACTGCTCTGGAGTGCAGGGGAAGGGTTAACACAGAGGCCCTGGCAATGAGGCCCCATTTAGCTGTAAAAACGCTCCAATGCTGGAAACCGCTGAAAAACTTGGCAAAACGCAGCTATCTGGCATTTATGAGCGTTTTTGAGCTTTTGTGAGAGTATGACCCCTTTCACACTGGGATGCTTTTCAGGCGTTTTTGCTTTAAAAATAGTGCCTGTAAAGCGCCTCTCAAGAAACCCAAGTGGGAGAGCACGAGTGCTTTCACACTGGAGCGGTGCGCTTGCAGAATGGGAAAAAAAGTCCTGCAAGCAGCATCTTTGGGGCGATGCGGGAGCGATGTATACGGTGCTCCTCCACTGCCCCTGCCATTGAAATCAATGGGCAGCGCTGCCGAAGTACCTGCAAAGCGCTTCGGCAGCAGCGTTTTGCAGGCGCTTTTAACCCTTTATTCGGCCATTAGCGGGGGGTTAAAAGCGCCCTGCTAGTGGATAAAAAGCGCTGCTATAACAGCGGTAAAGTGCCACTAAAACTAGCAGCGCCCCAGTGTGAAAGGGGCTAAAGTTTTGCTAAAAAACTCAAACGCTAATGCATTCTACAGCTTGCGCTACAGTCGTTTTCATACTGTCCAATGTGCATGAGGATTAACACTATGATGTGCGACGGCTGACATTTCGTTTACGTGCTTTGGTAATCCACTAGTGTTAGTAGTGTAGGGGTTAATACACTGGCTCTGGTAGTGTAGGAGTTAGTCCATTGGCTCTGGTTGTGTAGGGGCTCTGGTAGTGTATAGGTTAGTACACTTGCTCTGCTTGTGTAGGGGTTAATACACTGGCTCTTGTAGTGTAGGGGTTAGTCCATTGGCTCTGGTTGTGTAGGGGCTCTGGTATCGTATGGGTTCATAAACTGGCTCTGGTTGTGTATGGGGCTCTGGTAGTGTAAGGGTCAATCCACTGGCTCTGTAGGGGCTCTGGTAGTGTAAGGGTTAATACACTGGCTCTGTAGGGGCTCTGGTAGTGTATAAGTTAATACACTGGCTCTGGTTGTGTAGGGGCTCTGGTAGTGTAGGGGTTAATCCACTGGCTCTGGTTGTGTATTGGTTAGTACACTTGCTCTGGTTGTGTATGGGGCTCTGGTAGTGTAAGGGTTAATCCACTGGCTCTGTAGGGGCTCTGGTAGTGAATAGGTTAATACACAGGCTCTGGTTGTGTAGGGGCTCTGGTAGTGTATAGGTTAGTACACTTGCTCTGCTTGTGTAGGGGTTAATACACTGGCTCTTGTAGTGTAGGGGTTAGTCCATTGGCTCTGGTTGTGTAGGGGCTCTGGTATCATAGTGGTTAATAAACTGGCTCTGGTTGTGTATGGGGCTCTGGTAGTGTAAGGGTCAATCCACTGGCTCTGTAGGGGCTCTGGTAGTGTAAGGGTTAATACACTGGCTCTGTAGGGGCTCTGGTAGTGTATAAGTTAATACACTGGCTCTGGTTGTGCAGGAGCTCTGGTAGTGTAGGGGTTAATCCACTGGCTCTGGTTGTGTATTGGTTAGTACACTTGCTCTGGTTGTGTATGGGGCTCTGGTAGTGTAAGGGTTAATCCACTGGCTCTGTAGGGGCTCTGGTAGTGAATAGGTTAATACACAGGCTCTGGTTGTGTAGGGGCTCTGGTAGTGTATAGGTTAGTACACTTGCTCTGCTTGTGTAGGGGTTAATACACTGGCTCTTGTAGTGTAGGGGTTAGTCCATTGGCTCTGGTTGTGTAGGGGGTCTGGTATCGTATGGGTTAATAAACTGGCTCTGGTTGTGTATGGGGCTCTGGTAGTGTAAGGGGCAATCCACTGGCTCTGTAGGGGCTCTGGTAGTGTAAGGGTTAATACACTGGCTCTGTAGGGGCTCTGGTAGTGTATACGTTAATACACTGGCTCTGGTTGTGTAGGGGCTCTGGTAGTGTAGGGGTTAATCCACTGGCTCTGGTTGTGTATTGGTTAGTACACTTGCTCTGGTTGTGTATGGGGCTCTGGTAGTGTAAGGGTTAATCCACTGGCTCTGTAGGGGCTCTGGTAGTGAATAGGTTAATACACAGGCTCTGGTAGTGTATAGGTTAGTGCACTTGTTCTGCTTGTGTAGGAGTTAGTACACTTGCTCTGCTTGTGTAGAGGTTAATACACAGGCTCTGGTTGTGTAGGGCTCTGGTAGTGTATAGGTTAGTACACCTGTTCTGCTTGTGTAGGGATTAATACACTGGCCCTGGTAGTGTAGGGGGTTAGTCCCTTGGCTTTGGTTGTGTAGGTGCTCTGGTAGTATATAGGTAATACACTGACTCTTGTAGTGTATGGGTTAATCCACTGGCTCTGGCTGTGTAGGGGCTCTGGTAGTGTATAGGTTAATCCACTGGCTCTGGTTGTGTAGGGGCTCTGGTAGCGTAGGTGTTAATAGACGGGTTCCAGCGATGCCTTGTGTTCGTACCACCGTCCCCCCTGCCTGCTTCCAGTGATCAGGCGCTCTGTGGCAGTAGAGGGGTTAAAGGCTCATTCCTGGAATTTTTGGAATCCAGAACCTGCAGGTCGGACCGTACCAAATGACAGACAGGTCCGCCGGGGGGAGGGAGGATTGAGCGCAACCTCTCCGTGAATGGTTTGATCTCCCGCCCGGGACTCCCCCCTGTTTGGAGGGGTGGTTGGTAGGCTCCGCTGGAAGCTCCAGTGTGAGCGGAGTGCAGGCTGCGATCTGCGGCCGGAGAGGTGAGAGCGATCCCGGGGAGAGAAGGGGGTGATCCTGGCCGGGGCTGGGTGAGTGTCTGTGTGTACCCAGTGCATGTACGTAGTGCTTGTCATCACACCCATCTCATCAGACATCCTACACTGTGTGTGTGCGCTGAACGTATGTATACAGAATGTTGTGTTTACACCGATCTCCTACATCCCATACTACACATAATAATACTACACATACATCCCCCATACTACACATACACTGTCCTCACCTGGATCTCATCCATCCCTCCATCCCTGTGTGCACACATATATAATATATACACTCCTGTGTGTACATGGATCTCAGAGTGTGTGCTGGAAATATATACATTCCTGTGTGTATATGGATGTCTTTCATCCTATACAATGTGTGTGCTGAATGTATATACTGCATTTAGACGGGGTGTACACGGATCCCATACATTGTATACAGTGTGTGTTTACATGGATCCTATGTGATGTGTGATGAATATAAATGCTCCATATTGGCTGTGTATACATGGATCTCATACAATATTGTATACTCCTCCATCCAGGCTGTGTATACATGGATCTCATACAATATTGTATACTCCTCCATCCAGGCTGTGTATACATGGATCTCATACATTCTATACTGCATCCAGAATCTGGTATACTATGGATCTTCTGCATCCTATACAGTGTGAATGCTGAGTGTATACACTCCATATAGTCTGTGTTTACATCAGTGTGTGTCCTGACTATACCTTCTCCCTATGTATAATAGGTCGCTGTTCATAATTTGTTCTGGTGCTAACACATTGTATATGTTGTCTGTTACTGTGGATATGATACACCGGGGTGTATGAGATTAATATAAGCACAGTGTACAGTACATAGAGCTTAGGTTGCTGTTAATGTGGATGTAATACATTGTGTACATAATGTAGGTGTGTCAGGGCTGCATTATATACAATGTATCTTATTCATATCATATACAGCACATCAGGGGTACATAAGGTCTGTATATAATGTATATCGCCTGTGCTACCTGGTAATATGATAGTGTATAAATATCTAAGCTGTACCTGTATATGGTGTATATAGCCTGTGCTGCCTGTTAATACACTGTATAAATATCAGAGCTGTACATGTATTCAATTTACTGTATATAAGCTTAGTCTATGGCAGTGGTCTTCAAACTGCACCCTGGGGGCCTGATGCAGTCCTTTTGCTTTCTTTTATCTTGCCCTTGGGGCATTATGCCCCCCTGACAATGGAGCACCATTCCTCCCACTGACACCCGTGGTGGGGCACCATTCCTCCCGCTGACACCCGTGGTGGGGCACCATTCCTCCCGCTGACACCCGTGGTGGGGCGCCATTGCTCCCGCTGACACCCGTGGTGGGGCGCCATTGCTCCCGCTGACACCCGTGGTGGGGCGCCATTGCTCCCGCTGACACCCGTGGTGGGGCGCCATTGCTCCCGCTGACACCCGTGGTGGGGCGCCATTGCTCCCGCTGACACCCGTGGTGGGGCGCCATTGCTCCCGCTGACACCCGTGGTGGGGCGCCATTGCTCCCGCTGACACCCGTGGTGGGGCGCCATTGCTCCCGCTGTCCCCCCGTGGTGGGGCGCCATTCCTCCCGCTGACACCCGTGGTGGGGCGCCATTCCTCCCACTGACACCCGTGGTGGGGCGCCATTCCTCCCACTGACACCCGTGGTGGGGCACCATTCCTCCCACTGACACCCGTGGTGGGGCGCCATTCCTCCCGCTGACACCCGTGGTGGGGCGCCATTGCTTCCGCTGTCCCCCCGTGGTGGGGCGCCATTGCTTCCGCTGTCCCCCCCGTGGTGGGGCGCCATTGCTTCCGCTGTCCCCCCCGTGGTGGGGCGCCATTGCTTCCGCTGTCCCCCCCGTGGTGGGGCGCCATTGCTTCCGCTGTCCCCCCCGTGGTGGGGCGCCATTGCTTCCGCTGTCCCCCCCGTGGTGGGGCGCCATTGCTTCCGCTGTCCCCCCCCCCCCCCCCCGTGGTGGGGCGCCATTGCTTCCGCTGTCCCCCCGTGGTGGGGCGCCATTCCTCCTACTGACACCATTTTCTACTCCCACTGGCCACAGTTCGGCCCCCTAAAGTTTGAAGGACAGTAAACTGGCTCTTTTTTTTAAAAAAAAAGTTTGGAGACCCCTGCTCTATGGTGAGTATAGCCTGTGCCTATATAATGTATGTTATGTGCTGAGGATTTATACAACTAGATGTACATTGTGACATCTATTAGCAATGGTGGCCCATTCATTAGGGGTGCCCGTCCCCAAATCTACATGCAGAGCACCAGGCGCATGGCTTTCATTTATTTTTTTGAAGCACGTGATTAGAGCCGGAGGCGAGTGAGGGGGCCAGGTCTGCTTGACGCCCCCCCCCCCCCCCCCCCTCAATTTTTTTTTTTTTTGTAGATCTAGAAAATGTGGCAAATAGAAGTCTTTTTTAGTACATAATGTCTGTAAATTTTTTACATTATGTTTACATACCTCAGACACATTGTATACAGCATGCCTGTGTTGGGTGTATTTACAGGCTTATATACATGTTTTTATTATTTTTTGTGGATGTGAAATATGTGGACTGGCGGATATACACTCCCTTTATTGACACGTAATAAACTGGATATGATATATGTCCTAGGGGATTATAGGAGTCCTGTATGTACAGTGCTATATGTGAATTCTGAATAACTCCAGTAACATTGATACATGTTTCAGTATCATCCATTGTGTATACAGATACCTAGCTGGTGCTAACACCGGGGTATGGACACAGTCAGCAGATCTACATTTCTCTTCATGTAAAGAATAGTGGGATTTAGTGTCAGCTGATTACACCACCTTAGGCGGCACACTCACCTTCTATAATATTGTTTCATTGATGCCATGTTGAAATTCCGCATGACTCCTGGTATTGTCACTACCTGTATGACCTGAACCCTGATGGCAGCACATCTCTTCAAGGCTGATGCAGGGTTGGTGGTTTTCTGTGTTCTCTATGGGATCCTTTTGCTACCCAGTACCCATTCACCCCAGTCTGATGTTTTAGATTTATGTACAAGCTGGCGTGATAAAGTAATCCCTTTCATTGAGAGAGTATACATTTTGCAACAGAAATAAAAAGGAATAAAAACGTTCGCACCTTTCAACCACTTCTCCTGGCTTATTTTAGACTTGCTCCAAAACTGCCACGCCTCTGTAATGCGATCCACCTTCCACCGTGTACATTGCATGTGGTTGCGGGCATCTGCCGCGGTTCCCTAATCACTTGAAGGAGTCATGTCTGGCAGGCTTACTGCCCCTTGAATGTAAAAAGAGAGATCGTTTTTGCCCTGGGCGTGAAGCAAAGCATTGCAACAATGGCATATAAACACCCCCATCTGCTACCTTTACCGCTTAAGGTGGGGTGGTTGGGGTGCACTAAAAACGCAGCTCAACAACGCATTTGTAACACCCCACCAAGTTGGGACCACCAGAAATACCAACTTGGAAGGACGAGGAGCGCAGGCTAGCCAGCTGCTTTTACCTTGAAGTTACAGATAATTATTTAGCATGGCCACACTGGCTGTAAATGTAAGCAATTAAAGTAGAATTAAATTAAGAAAAACCTTTTTTTGTTTTGGGTAGAGTTATGCCCTGTACACACGACCGGTTTTTGCCGTCGGAATAAACTCTGAAGGTTTTTCCGATGGAATTCCGCTCAAGCTGTCTTGTATACACATGGTCACACCAAATTCCGGCCGTCAAGAACGCAGTGACGTATGACGTCTCGTACTTGCTTCAGAGCATGCGTCATTTTTGGTACGTCGGAACAGCATACAGACGAGCGGTTTTCCCGATAGGAATTTATTCCTTCGAAAAAATATAGAACACGTTCTCTATCTAAGTCCGTCTGAATTTTCGACGTAAAGAGTCCGATGGAGCATACACACGGTCGGAATATATGATGAAAAGCTCCCATCTGACTTTTTCTGTCAGAAATTCCGACCGTGTGTACGCGGCATAAGGGAGTGTTATAACCCCCCCCAATTCTGGAGATTTTCTTTCACTTCCTGTCCCATAGCAAAAACAGGAAGTGAGAGGAAATCCCTCTAAAGTGATAGAATCCTGGTTGTCCCAACAAGTCCAGGGATTTGGAGGAAGGAGGATTTCCCCTCTATTTCTGTTCTGGTGACAACACAAAATATGGAATTTTTCTTTTTAATTTCAGTTTTAGAAACCATGCCAAACTGGACAAATAAAGGGGGTGAATTTTTCCAGAGGGGCACAGATGGCAAAACCCCCCTAAAAAACCTGACAGGTGTTCTAATCCCTCTTCACTCAATCTAAAAGTTAAAAATACATCTTGCTATGGGGACACTCAGCAGGGGGGGGGGGCCGGCTAGTTTGCTGGCAGGGGACCTGAAAAGTGAAGGATCGGGGCTGCTGTGTGCAAAACCATTGCATAGAGCAGGTAAGTCTAACAACATGTATGTTAGTTCATTTTAATAATTATTCCTTCAGTATCACTTTAAGGCTGCTTTCACACTGAAAGTGCCGGCTCTTAGTGGTAAAGCGCCGCTTATTTTAGCGCCACTTTACCGCTGCTTTTCGGCCACTAGCGGGGCGCTTTTAATGCCAAAAAAGGGTTGAAAACTCCTGTGTTGCGGTGCTTCCGAAGCGCTGCCCATTCATTGCAATGGGCAGGTGCGTTTTGGGAGCGCTGTGTACAATGCTGCTTGCAGGACTTTTCTGAATGCCCCGCAAGCGCACCACCCGGGTGTGAAAGCTCCCATTGTAATGAATGGGAGGCGCTTTAGCGGTGTTATTTCTAGTGCTAAAATGCCTGAAAACTGCCTCAGTGTGAAAGGCGTCCTCGGGATCTATTTATATGTACAGTTTGATCCACATTGCACCTGCATTTTATGCATTAAACTAATCAAATACAGAACGCGGCGTGAAGCTCACAGTATCCTACTAAGTTCTGTCTGTATATAGCTGCAGAGAGTACTCTGTGATTGGAGGGGAGGCCAGTCACATGATACGTCATGTGACCAGGTTTTACTTCTCCCAGCTATTTTTTCCGCCATTAATTCGTTTTAAAAGGATCTCCGGTTAAATTGGTGTTTTTTAAAGGTCAGTAGCTACAAAAACTGTAGCTGCTGACTTTCAGTAAACACACTCACCTCTGCCACAATCTCCATCCATGTTCTGTCCCTGGCACCAACATCTCAACTGTGGGCACCCAGCTGTGACCGCTTTTAGCTTCACAGCCGGGTGCTCACTGCACATGTGCGAGCCGCGCTGCACTTTGTGAATCGTCGTGCAGTCTTCTGGGACATGTGAAGTGACACAAGAGACTGCGAGGAGGGAGAAGAACTTCTGCTTGGAGCGGGTACCTGTCAAAACCAGGTACCTGCTCTCTTCCCCCCCCCCCCCCCCCCCCTCCAAAAAAAGTACCATTGCATAAAGAGGAAGGGGTGGAGCTTCGCGTTTAGCTTGGTTTTTAAAGCACACCTCTGTACTTTATCAATTTACATTTTATTTATTTTTTAAGCAGCAGTATGACAGTGGTAAGTCCATACTGCTACATTATTAATATTATCCATAAATTTAATAAGCGCCAACAGTTTCTGCAGCACTTTACTAAATAATGGGAGGCAGTGCAGTTACAATACAATTTAATACAAGAGGGTCAGAGGACCCTGCTTTTCAGAGCTTAAACTGTTAGGTCACCTTTTACTTTTTTTCTGTAAAGTTGGACCAACACTGGACACCCTCCTGGTCCCTGTGTACTTACGTCTGAGGTTTTTTAACGGTCAGTACCCCCACAGCCTCTCCAGCAGTCCAGGGATTTGAAATCCCTGCAGTTTTCTCTCAGCATCTCCAGGACTGAATACATGGATTCTGATTGGTCAGCAGTTGACAGCGCTGACCAATCGTACTCCATCTGGTCTGTCCTGGAGGCACTGACGGAGAAGAGTGTGGATTTCAAATCCCTGGTCTGCTGGAGAGGCTACAGGGGGGACTGACGGCTCGGAAACACCGGAGGTAAGTACAGTAGAAACCAGGGGATGGGGAGGGTATCTGGTGTTCACCTTTTTTATATAATTTTTTTTTTTTGCCCACACTGTAGCAGAAATTTCAATTTGTTTGAAAGGTTTCATCTTAGGAACACTTTGTTTGATTTTCTTTTCTTAGTAGGGTATTGATATTCATTTTTGACCACGAAGATGAGAGAATTTTCTTGAAGAAATGAATTTCTAACAGTGTGTGTGGTTTTCATTCAGAGAAGTCTATTAATTCTAAAATTGAATGTTAGGCCGGCTATACAAACCTGTGGGTGCAGGAAAGAAATTTTCACGATTCCCCCGTCAACGCACAGTGCTGACAGGGGAATCCCTCCTGCCGAGCAATTGTCTGCACCCGGCGGCGAGAAGACAGTGATTATTGCTAGCGATAATCGCAAGAGAATCCGGCAGCCCGGTTGTCCCCGAGTTGATCGATTTGATCAAGTTGGTACATTCAGCCTGCCCATTAAACATTCAAATCTCGTCTGGTTCCTGCTGAACCGACTAATATTCAAACTGTGTCTGGCTGGCCTTAGAAACAAACTAAGCATTGATGTACTTTCAAATGACATTAGTCAAATCATCGGATGTACTGAGAATTTTTGTACAAATTATTTGTTTAAAAATGTAGTAGTGTCAAATCCGCTTTCCAGTTTATAAGGGAGGGGCGAGTGATGCAAAAGGTGACCACAGTGAAGGATGAGCTGAATGGATTTTCTAAATGTAGGCCACTTTTGTCCAGTTGTATCAATGTCCCCCCTGTTATTCTGGATCCTCCAAGTGAGGCAGAATAACCAACCTGGAATGGTACTCTAATGCAATGTTTGTGCAGCCATGTCTAAACTGTCACTACTCCGTAGTAACACTAGCGCTATTCTCCTTTCAGGACTCGGCCGCCCACTTGTCTGTGTGAAACGTGTCAATTACTTCACTTCACACAGAATGTTTACGCTTGTTTGGCGGCGGTGGGATGAGGCAGCATATGAGGCGTTTCACTGCGGGATCTGCCACAAATGCTTTCCCATATGTTCAAAGTCTGACACTCTTTTTCTAGTCCCTGTGGGGACTGCAGGTTAGCCTTGCTGACTGGTAGTACAGCAGCGCATGGCCTGTGTGAACGTCGGGGGGCATTTTTGACCCTTTTTCCTCACTCTTTAATTTTTTTTTTTTCTGCTCAATCATGTATTAAATACTATCTGCTGCCATTAAAGCATTATCTCCTGTATCTGTCCCTTGTATGTGGAGCTAAAAAAAATTGTACGCTAAGGCATCATGGACATAAAAAAAATGCACAGCATATTATTTAAAAAAAAAAAAATGTTTTATGCCTTTAAACGCAGTTCTGTTTTAGCACACTTCAGGCATTTTAAATAGCTGTTTTAAAAGCATGCATAAAAGAAAATTCCCCAAGGCAGCATTTGGAGAGTAGTTAATGAGCATCATTTACGTGCATACGAGCGTAATGCGTGTATATGTGCATATATTTATTCCAATAACCAGAATAATGTATTATTCTGGCCAGTTGAATGAGTTTACACTCAACACGATACGCATGTAAACACATGTAAATATGCACCAAAACAAGCCTTTTATATACTTAAAGGAGAAGTCCAGCCTGAGCTTTTTAGGCTGGGCTTCTTCTCTGGGTCACAGGAGTGCAATTCGTTTTGCACTGTGACCCATTTTCAGCGGAGAGGGGTCTGAAGTTCGCTCTGTGCTGGCATCACTGACATTAGTCGAGGCAGCGCGTCATCCCGACTTCCCAAGTCTGGATCCACCAGCTGCCTTTTTTTGATGGCAGTCTCAGTGAGCCGCCCCTCCACAGCTCAGCGCTCCAATGAGCGTGGAGGATCAGAGCAGGAGAGATGCTGTTTGACAGGCAGCAGCTCTCCGCTCAGTATGAAGTGAGAACCGAGCCATCGGCGGTGTTTGGTGGCTCGGTTCTCAGTGCAGAGATGCCGGGGGACAGCTGCAGCATCGGTCTGATGCTCCATCGATCGAGGTAAGTATGAATCAAAAATAAAAACGAAAATCCATACTTCTCTTTTTAAAAGGATAGTTCACCTTTACACAAAAACTGCCAATGCAGGTAAGGGATGTTTGTAGATTAAAACAAACTGTGCAGCTCTGACTAAAGATTAATAATACCCTTGCTATAGGTGTAGGCCATTTGCATACCTTATGAAGCCTGACTGGAATACTGCCAGGACATTGCTAAGTACCGTACTTCCAGGATGTTGCTAAGAGAGGCCTAGTCATCACTGCTCACCTCCACCATTACAGGAGTAAGCTCTTTCTCTGATTCAACCCCCCTCACATACTCCTTTTCTTTTCCCTGATGCAGTAGCTCTGAGCTCAGCATTTGAGAGTTCACTCCTATGATGGTGGAGGTGAGCAGTGATGCCCAGGCCTCACTTGGCAACATCCTAGGAGTACTTAGCAACGTCCTGGGAGTATTCCAGTCAGGTTTCATAAGGTATGTGGCTTACACCTATAGCAAGGGCTTTTTTCAACTTTAGTCAGAGCAGCGTCAGATGCCCCTTATCTGCATAGGCAGTTTTGTGGTAAAGGTGAACTATCCCTTTTTAAAGTAACGTGAAGGGTTCCCTTTTTTTTTCATAATATACTTACCTGCTCTGTGCAATACTTTTGCACAGAGCAGCCCCAATCCTCCTCCTTCTGGCATCCCAGCTGGAGCTCCTGGCTCCTCCTTTTTGGCAGCGCCCCTATAGGAAGCCACTCGTGGGGGCTCACTCCCGAGACAGGGCAGCTCAGCCCTCGGTCACTGAATTTGATTGCCAATTGCTCCCGCTGCTATCAAAATCTGTGCAGTGGAGCAGGAGAAAGCCAGGAGAGTCGCTGCTCTCATGCACATCGCTGGATCAGGATTGGACTCTGGTAAGTATAAGGGGGGTAAGGAGGAACACATGCAGCACAGAAGGTATTTTTCCTTTTTAAAGTGGTTGTAAACCTCAGGTAAAAATTATTTTTTTTTTTTTTTAAATTCCCTGCAAGGCAATGTCATAATGTGCTATTAGGCATCGCCTACTAGAACATTCTGATAGACTTACCTGAGAACAAAGACACCCAGCGCTGCAATGTCACAGCTGAGACGGCTGATGTCTTCCTTCCGGGTTCGCAGTCTCGGGGGACATGAGTTTCCGGGGGCGCAATGAAGCCACTCTTGCGCATGTTCCACCATTTCTGTCACCGACTTTCAGTGCCAGACCTTCAGAGCGCATGCGCCGGGATGTCATTGATTGCATGCACTCTGAATAGTTTAGGAGATATTCGCAGTACCTACAATTAAGCCTTATTATAGGCTTGCCTGTAGGCACAAGTCGTAGTTGTGTTTTACTACCACTTTAATGCAAGCAATGCATTAAGGTAAAAAAACCCTAAGGCCCTACAACCACTTTAATTGTTTCTGCCATCTCCTTGCCGGAAAGATCCAGCATAGATGGTAGTATTTTAGGAGGCCGAATTGTATCCCCTTGACTGTTGTAACCCTTATCTCCGCAGTCTTCCAACAGATTAAGGGGGTTATTTACGAAAGGCAAATCCACTTTGAACTACAAGTGCAAAGTGCACTTTGAAATTGCACTGAAAGTTCACTTGGAAGTGCAGTCGCTGTAGATCTGAGGGGGACATGCAAGGAAAATTAAAAACAGCATTTTAGCTTGCACATGATTGGATGATAAAATCAGCAGAGCTTCCCCTCATTTCAGATCTACCCCTCAGATTTACAGCGGCTGCACTTCCAAGTGCACTTTCAGTGCAATTTCAAGTGCACTTTGCACTTGTAGTGCAAAGAGGATTTGCCTTTCATAAATAACCTCCTATGTCTACTACTGTGTATAGATGTTAGGATTGCTACAGCCCGACTACATTCCTCTCCTCCTTAATCGCTCTTCCCCTCTCTCTTCACACAGCGCTGATACCGGTACACCTTGTATGAGCCTTGTATGTATCTCTAACCAGCAGGTGCCCACTCAAGTCTATGAGGGCGCAGGGGCTGCACAGACACCGCCACTCATCTTGTTGTGGCATAGGTGCGGGTGAGCGCCCATTCGCCCGCACACCTGTCACACCTGCCAGCTAGGGACGCACAAACGGCTCATTCATGGTGTACAGGCATCGTCAACTGTGTGTATGAGGCTTAAAGAGTAATTTCATGATTGAAAGTTCTGCTTTGTTTGAAATAAATCACTTGGTACTAAAGACTTCTTTATGGAATTCATGGAATTCTGCCTTTAAAGCTTATCCCTCCCCCCCCCACATACAATCTTGTACTTTATTCGAAATTTAGTTTTCAGTCTTTTATTCCTTTTTTATTGTCATCTGGTATTTCTGCTAATATCCTACCTGACCCTCCATCATATCTACAGGAGCCATGGTTGTCACACAGGCTGGACTTCAACCATGCTTACCTTTGTCTCTATTACGTGGTGGATTCATTGGACTAGTAGTTTACATAAGAAAGATAACTTTCTTTGTACTCAAGTTCACAGGAAGCGATTAACGCACATTGTATTGTTGCCAAGATCAAAAGTTTCTGTACCCGCTAGCCTGAAAAGTAAGAACGAATGCAGCCACCACATCCAAGGACTATTAGGCTGCTAAATGTTTTTTTTCTTTTTTTGTGTCTGAATGGCCCATCCTGCAACCACAGGTGCTGAGGAGGTGACATATCATCACCTCACCTCACCCCAAGGGCTGCCACATGTAAACTTGGCCTAAGAACTCCTGTACGTTTTTGGCCATATCCCTTTGTGGTGATTTCCATTTGCATGATCTCCTAGAGACACAACAGGAAGTGAGAGGAAATCTACTGCCCCTGTGTAGCTTACACCATAGAGAACCATTTATGTCATCAGCTAGCGATAATTTGCTCCACTTCGCAATTAATCGCAAATGGTTTTAGAAGCTTGATTGCGCTGTCTTTTCTGTAAGGCATTTTTGTCCCGTAAGAATTACTTTCCTAGAATTTTCCCATACTTGCTATTTCCTCTACATGACTAATATTGCCTTGTTTTAGATAATATGACCGTATGGGCAGCTCTCAAATACCCCGTCCTAGCTCTTATAATGGCTACATTCCACCTACAAATATATTCTCTTTTTGTCTTCTCCCTAGTGATAGGGCTGTTTTTAATCTAGTGGGTAGATCAAAGTGAATGAATTTGTTTTTCACTGCAATTGAACTGATTGATCCAATCTTTGTAGGTGAATCACACTTTGTAGATCCTCCTGAGTACAGAGGTGTCAGATAGGCTAGTCTATGTAAAATAAGGCAATTGGTGCTGGGATTTGTAAACCTGGCCCCTTTCACACGTGCCGATCGTTTGTTACATCAGTTCAGTCAGTCATCAGTTTTTCTTCCATTTTTACATCCACCAGCTTAACCACTTCAGTCCTGGAGCCACTATTTTCATGCAAAAACAGACCATTTGTCCGTTTTTATTTATTAATTTTTTTTCATTTTTTTTTTTTTTTTTAATGGAAGAAAACCAGGGCTTTGATCTGTTCAAAAAAATGAATTTTGACGAAAGCGGATATAAACGCATGATCATCTGTTTACATCTGTTTTTCCATAGAGGTGCATTTATATCCGTTTTTTCATCCGTCGACGGATTGGTGAAAAACAGACGAACAGTCCGCATGTGTGACGGGCCCTACAGTTCACTGTGGACAGGGCCCCTCACATGTACATACCAAAATGCCTGCATTTCCATCAAGCACAAGACCCCATGGGGTTGATTTACTAAAACTGTCGCCATGGAGGAGGAGATGCAGGAAGGAGCCAAAGCTGCTACATGGGGTAAGTGTCCCCCCCAGCCCCGCAATCGACCAGGGGGGGCTGCGGTGACGGGTGTCTTGTTTGCCGCCCCCCCCCCAAATATACAGCACCAGCCACCACTGCATACAATGGCTGTTTTTGACAATACTTTATAAGCTTACTTTAAAAAAAACCTCCTTTCATTTTGTGACTGCTGCCTGTCTGCTTGCCATCTTTCTACAACGTCGTAGATTGCCAGCATGCTTTGCAGCTTCTCCTTTGCTGTCTACTTTCCATTTCTAAGGACTACATATCCCATGGTACCTTGCTGCCTGCAAGCAGTGATTCTTCTGACTCCGCCTCCTGAAGCTCTTGAAACTCCTCTATCCAGCTCCTCTGTAGTTCAGAAAGCAGGCTCTGTGAAAGGTGTGACACAGCAGTGCCTACTCACAGGGTATAGTGAATATGTGTCACTGAACTCAAGGTAGTAAACCTATGGGGAACTTCCGAAGGGAAGTTTAAAAATGTCAAGGTTATTCAGATTAATAGACGTAGGCTAGAAATAATTGTAATACAATATAATATGCAAATATATTTTTTATTTTTGTGTCCATCGACTTGGCACACACATAAGGAAACCTTTTCAGTGACTGTATATATGAAATGTATTGTGTTTTAAAGGTTTGCCTGAAGCTCTTAATTGCAACTTTTGTTTAGTTTTCCTCCCATGTGCATTGGAATTTGCTGACAGTTTATGGGCAGGAAATAATAATACTATCTTGTCATCCTATAAAGAGATTTTATAAACTGCTGCGGTGACTGTGAGGAAACTGCAGGTCGTGGCAAATGGGGAAACCCTAATTAAAGGTACAGTCTTAAAGTAAATCCAGGACTTGCATACACTATATCTGATCTCCTGCAGCGCACAGAACATGGAAATGCAATTATTTTAGTAAATATAAACTGCTAAATACCCTTTCTAATCAGCAGTATAAAGCAGTCTTGTGACTTCTATCAGTGTCTGGTTAAAGCTTGTAGGAGGAGTTTCCATACTGCACTGAGCTGTCACGTCAGGATGCAGAACCCCTGACCCTCTGTCTGGACAGTGCTGATTGGCCCTGTGCTGATCACATGCACTTTCTTAAGAAAAGAAAAACTCTCTAGCAATACACACCTAACTGAGCATGTGCAGCTTGGCTCCAAAGGCTCTGTGTTATCCAGACATGTTTTGGAGTCCGTGGAAGAAGAGGAGGATTTGTGCTTACAAGGTCAAACAGCCTTTTTACACAAGGCAGAGGATTAACCCCTTAGGTTCCACACTGAGTATAACCAGCATGCTTTACTGCATATACAGGCTGATTTTACTGTACAACTTTTCATGAAAATAAAGCCTTAAAACACACACAGGGAGCAGACACTTCTTCTCTTGTTCCAGACATTGTTGTAGTGCACTAGCCCACCCCACTTCCTTTTGTCATCAGCCTGGACTGGGAACCCCTGCTTCTGAGGTAGGAGAGCTGTTCCCAAACACACCCTCTGCAGCCCTTTTGTCGCAGTCTGATTTTTATTTATTTATTTTAAAAGTCGGTACGGTTTTGTTTTTGTTTTTTTTTCTTTGCCAGCAGTCCGATTCAAACTTGCCTTTGATAATCTGAATATAAAAAGTTGGAAGTTGTGCAGTGCTACCCATCCAGTGCACACATGCGGAGCTCTCAGGAATGTGACCACGGTGAATTAGAAAACTCCGGATCGAACAAGTTTTTATAAATATGGAGGCACTTGATGAGCTCCAGGGCTGTGATCCCGATATTAGCCGCACTGCCTAAACGAGTCACTGACCTGTCGGTGACGCTGAAAAATCATAACTTCCGTTCTGCATGTTGTATTGCATGGTGGTCATATTGACCCCCATACTATACCATTGACCTGCTACAGATAAAAACGGGACTGTCTTTATCTGCATACTATTCCCGGTCAGTGAATTAGGCTGATCCATTGGCTTCAGTACTTCCTATCAGCCGGGTAACTAGCATTTTTAAAATAAGATCAGCAATGGTGACTGAGTTTTTATACTACAAAGCAGCACTGTTACCTCTGCATGATCAATATTTTAATACAGTAGCCATGAGTTGTGACCTTTTGTGCTGTTAGTCATTGTGTACAGTTCTCCCGGTCTCCATGCTCAAACAATTCTCTTCTTCCTGCTTTTTTTGCACAATGTCTAAAATTGACGTATGACTTCATCCCTCACCCCACTTCCAAAACTCATTCTGCTTCTCTGTAATGTTTCACGTGGTTCCTAATGACCTAATCTCTTAAAGTTAATCTACAACCTCAAGTTCAGCAACTTATCCAACTGTACCGCATGGAGCCTGCCTCCGATTCCAGGCTGTCCGGTCTTCTGGGGATCTCAGGATTGTGGGGTATGAGAATCATTATGGAAAAGTTTACATATCCCCGTCCTTCCTTTCAAGTAACTTCTTACTTCAGGAAAAAGTATATTTTTCTTCAGCTTTAGAGTAAAATGAAACCTTCTATCAGGCTTATTCTTTCTTCCGTCACTTTCTTCTGTCTAGAATCATTGACACCAGTACAAGGCTTTAAAACAAGCCCTTACTAACCACCGTAGCTGCAGGCACTGTGGAGCAACCCATCATCAAAATTTACAGCAAAAACTCTAAAGTCACCTAAGTTTAATTGCTCAGCGGCTCCGCTCACTCTCCTTGTTCTGTGTTTGCATCCAAGGTTAGAAGGCTGCTATGTCTCTGCTGGTTGGGGGAAACAGAGGTAGCTGAGTTGCAGAATCGCTGGTGGGAAGGGGGAGCTGAGCAGCTGAATCGCTGCTGGGAAGGAGAGCAGGGGAAGCTAAGCTGACTTTGGGAAGGACTTGGATGATGTCCGTGTGTCCCCTGTGAAATTTGAGGATGAACTGGTCCACAGTGCATGCGTCTACAGAGAGGTCAGTAAGGGTTTGTTTTAAAGCTCATTTACTTGATTTGCAATAGCTTGTCCACAGATTCACTTTAAAGTAGAATTAAACCTTTGCAAAAAAATAGATGAAAATGGCCCCTCAGGAGCTTTTAGCCATAATTTGCTAAAGACATGCTGGGAGGTTATTTGGCTCCTGTCTTAATTGGCATCGTATGTGTATGTATGAATGTGAGTTGGGCACCTTAGATTGTAAGCTCCTTTTAGGCCCCTTTCACACTGGGGTGGTTTGTAGGCGTTATTGCGCTAAAAATACCGCCTGCAAACCGCCCCTAAACAGCCTCCGCTGTTTGTTCAGTGTGAAAGCCCGAGGGCTTTCACACTGAAGCGGTGCGCTGGCAGGAGAAGAAAAAATCTCCTGCAAGCCGCATCTTTGGAGCGGTGAAGGAGCGGTGTATTCACCACTCCTAAACCGCTCCTGCCCATTGAAATCAATGGGGCAGCGCGGCAATACCGCGGCTATAGCCACGCTGTACGAGTGGTTTTAACCCTTTTTCGGCCGCCAGCGGGGGGTTAAAACCGCACCGCTAGCGGCCGATTACCGCGGTAAAACAGCACTAAAAATAGCGCTGTTTTACCGCCGACGCCCCCTACCACCCCAGTGTGAAAGGGGCCTTAGGGCCTGATGTGAATGTACAGTATGCCTGCTATAAAACCTCACATATAAAATACATTTTCAGTCTTATTACATGAGTTCTGTCTTCAGATTTCTTAGCAGCACAGCAGCTGAAGTTTGATCATGGTGGGATTGGTTTGTAAGCTGGTTTTCTGGAGAGGGGGGGTGTACTCCAATGTGACCTTGTTTTCTGAATGTTAGTGAAAGATTTAAGCCTAGTACACATGGACCGAATATCGGCCGGTTTAAAAGAAATGGGCTGACATTTGGCTCGTGTGTATGGTAGCCAATCCGACATTCGAAAGTTCGTGACCAAAAAAAGTTGCGCTCACCGGGGTATTCCTGTGGGGAAAGCTGCCCCCCTGTCAGAACACAATAGAACAGCAGGGGAGATCGCTGTACCAACATCGGGTTGTTAGTACAGCGGCTCCGCCCTGCGGTGTCAGTTTTTTTTCCGTTCAACCTGCTGGATTGAAAAAAAAAAAAAGTGGTGTGTACTAGGCTTAAAGCAGACCTAAACATGCCCTTCATGACCTTGCTGACCTGTACCAATGCTAGGAATCTGGGTACCATGCTGATGCCAGGGCTTCCATGGCTCCCTGACCCAGAATTGGGTAGTTTTTTCAATTTTTTTTTTTTTTTTTTTTAAATTGTTCAAGGTCGTTGACTTAGAAGTCTGACAAACCTAGGCTAACATTTTTAGAACAAGTCCAGCAGTGACAACCAATATATTTATCTCATGAGAGGTTTACTTCAGAGAAGGTCTATGCAGAGACCTACAAGAAGGCCATCCTTGGTTAATTCTCCATCTGTAAATGCCTTGCTGTCACGTTGATCCTGAGGTTTGAATGCTTTCTGAGTTGCTGACCTAGTATAATATGCAGATCAGGAAGTCTGACGTCACGATCAGTATACATTAGGAAGGGAGAAGAGAGGTGGAGATGCAGCAGAAACTGCTAGAAAAAGCAGATGCCATGGCGCCCTGGTTTTGAATCATGTGACCTGATGCAACAATGTCTTCAATGGTCATCTGACCCTGGAATGGGATTTGGGAGGATTATTTTCTTTTATAGAAGTTTCATTTATGTTGCTTGTTCTCTAAAGTTGGCCATACACATTTCAGTCTGTATCTCTTCAATCTCTTTTTCATCTATCAACAACTATGGAGTGCACATGCCTGATTAAATAGATTGAATTGAATAGACTGTTTAGGTAGGTCCTAATACTACATCGTTTTCGTGATTTCAAAGGAGAATGCACAGCTAGTGTATAAGACTGGTTTCACATGTGCGGCCACGGATTCGTGCCTGGGCTCTGGTGCGCACCGGTTCAGGTGCGATTCGGGTCCAAATTTTTGCCTGATTTGGCACTTGAACCGGATCCAAACACACACTGGGACCCTTTTTCAATCAGCTCCGTGGCTGCCCCAGACCTGTGTGAACCAGCTCCATTGAGAGCTCGTCTGTCATGCGAATTTGATGCCGTGAACCCAACCTAAATGTAACGTCTATGGCCTGCTGAATCGACTGAAATTTGTTTAGTTGGTGGACCTGTTGGCACCACCTTGCTCGACAGAAGTGGATTTTTCAATCGGCTTTTGTCCAAGGAGATCCTTTCAGTTTAAATTGCTCATTAAGGATGCTTACTGTGAGGCACCCGCATTGGTGTTCCCAACTCCAGTGGCTCATCCGCCATTGTTGTGATAAAGGTGTTTAATGCTGGCCATATGCTAGTAGAATTTTTGTTCTATGCATGAAGGTAAAAAAACTTCCTGCGATGCATACTATAGCTCACTATGCCTTTTTTCTTGCAGGGGTTGTTTTTTTTTTTTTTTTTTTTTTTTTTTTTGGAGGTTTACAACCTCTTTAAGGCCAGCCATGGACAGTTTGAATCGAACCCACCGAGATTCAGTTCGTGTGTAAGCAGGCTGAACGTACCCAAGTTGATCGATCAACTTGGGTACAACCAGCCTGTCGGATGCACTTGCTATTGCCAACGGCTGCTATAGCCACTAGCAATAATTACTGTCTTACTCACAGACAATTGCTCAACAGGAGGGATTCCCCTGTCAGCGCTGTCTGTGTTGATGGGGGAATTGTTGCACGGGTTGCAGTAACGATTTGCACTGTTTATGGCCTGCCTAAGGAACAGCAGAGCTTTTGGCCCACAAACTTCTTTACCGGCGACTATTTGATGTAATCTTAGGGAAGTATGTAGCAATAGCTTTTCTTTTGAATGGATCTTCCTTGTAGGACAATAACGGCATTGTTCTCTAAGCCGGGGTCACTGGTCTGTGCGGCTGACTTACAACAATATTTTAATAAGACACGTAGGTGGACCAAAAGTAACCTGTGCTGTGAAACTCAAACTCTTTCTGGGAAATTTGTATTTTTTTTATTTTTTTATTTTTTTAAATTACGAAAGCATAATCGTAAAACTTTTTGCAAATGATTACTTTTGGAAAAGTGATTGTGTAGGCAGACAGTGGGAACACTCTCACTAGATTGCCCAAGTTCAACAGAACCTTTTTACAGTAAAGCTGGCCATGCACCAGTAGAAATTTGTTAGAAAAATCTTGTTTTTTACATAGGTTAAAAAAAAGACCATCTAGTTCAACCATAAAAATAAATAAAATAAAAAATATCAAACATTCCCATATACCCAATCCTATACCCAAAGTTGATCCAGAGGAAGGTGAAAAACCTCAGCAAAGCAGGATCCAATTTGCTACAGCAGGGGAAAAAATTGCTTCTTGATCCCCGAGAGGCAATCAGATTTTCCCTGGATCAACTTTACCAATAAATGTCAGTACCCAGTTATCATTCATTGCATTAAATCAGTGATTGTCTTTGAACGTAGTGACGAGAAATATGGAAGGAGTAGGATGAAACCTCCTTTTTTTTTTTTTTTCCCCATTTTTTTATTTAGTGGTATGCGACATACAATGAAAAGGTAACTTCACAGAATAGGTGGTCCATACAATATAGCAATATACAAGGAAATAGAACTGTAAGTGTGCAGGGTACCTAGGAAGTGTAAGACTAAGGATCTGCGTAAACGGGTTGTATAATCACTCTCGTTTCAAAAGAGGTAAGTCCCGTTACAAACAAACTGTTGTCATTACGTGGGGGAAGAGTAATGCAGGAAGTACCCCTGGGGTCGAAACATACCAGTGTTTGGATTACATAGGAGAACGTAAATAGAAGAGGAGGGTAGATGAAGTAAAAGAGCGAGAGAGAGGAAGAAATGAGAAAAAAATAATGGGGAAAGGGGGGGTTTATGTGGAAAGAGGGGGGGAGTCCCACCTAGGGGGTGAGGAGTGCCCACTGCACATCAAGCAGTGCGAAAGCGAAGTTGAAAGTTAACGCTTCTGACAATCAGTAAGGTCAGGCTATGTATAGCGGGGGTATTCCTCTGAGAAGCGGAAAAGGTTCCAATAAAACCACTTGGTCTAATGTTCCTTACAGTTATCCCAAATCATAGCAGTCAAATCTTCCATCCGTTCAATATCATTAACCCTTGTGAACCATTGGGCTACTGTGGGGGCAGATTGTTGCTTCCATTGGCTCGGTATGCAAGCCCTAGCAGCATTGAGAAGGTGTTTAGGAAGAGATTTGTGGTAGCGCTTTCTTGACATGGGAGTGAGGTTTAGTAGCGCAGGGTCGTTGGTTAGGGAAATGTTTGTGAATGAGTCGAAGGACTGGTTGCCAGAAAGTTTGGGGTATTCCCAAAAAATGTGGGGAATAGTGCCCGGGTATCGCTCACGCCAGCAACGTACGGATTGATTGGGGAATATTTTCGCCAAAATAGACGGAGTGTGGTACCAGCGTGTGGTTAATGTGTAGGAAATTTCCTGGTATTTATTACAGAGTGATGACTTTTGCGCAAAGAAAAGTATGCGTTCTTTTTGGGGACCAGTAAACGTGGTTTGTAAGTCTCTTTCCCATTTAGCTAAGAATGGAGGGTCTGTGGTAGCTTGTATGTCCAGCAGAGTTTTGTAAGATCTAGAGAGGGATCCACAAATTGGGCTTTCACTCAGTTCTTCAAATGAGTGGAGTTGCCGAGGAAAAAGTGCGTGTTTGGGCAGGGAGCTGAGGAAGTGGGAAAGCTGCCTAGTTCTCCAAATGTCCAATGCGATAGGTATCTGTCCTGTCACTAGGGTCTTAGATGGAATCCAGCCTGCGGGCGTAGAAAATGAGAGGCTCGTAAGAGCCCTTTTGGGGCCTACCCGGTAAAGGCCGAGTCCGATAGGCCTGGTGGGAATTTTGCATGTCCTACAATTGGAGTCATGGGAGATGGGGAAACTAGTCAAGGAGGATAGTCGGAAGAATCTTTCTCTCTCAGAGAGTGTGGGACCAATCAGTGGGTGAGTAGTTATGTGGAAAGTCAGTTGCTTACCTGCCCATGGCAGGCCTGTCAGTGGGGCCGGGGCCACCTCCTGCTCTAGTGTAGCCCAGAGCTTCAAATCCCCAATCAACCACTCGTGTCATGTGCATCACCGTGTAGTATAGAGCATGGTCTGGGAAGCCAATGCATCCCCTCAGTTTCGACCTTAGTAGCAACGCCCTACCAATGCGTGGATGTTTGCCGTGCCAGAGAAACTTGGTAAACGCTGAACGTAGAGCATGAAAGAAGGTCTGGGGTAGTTTAACAGGTAGGGCTTGTAGGAAACCTTTTTTCTCAAGCAAATTTTTAATATTATATGTGGTTTTCATTCAGAAATGTGATTCACTCCAAAACTAAAGGTCAAAAGCAAAGTTTTCAACCGTCATTTGTCAAATTTCCGTTGGCAATATTGAATGTGCTGACAAGAATTTTCATACCAACATTTGTACGAACATCTACCAGTGTATGGCCAGCTTTAAAATTCTGACATTTGCAAGGAATTTCTCCATTCTGCCTGACTGCTACAGCCATAGCAAAGATGAATAATGTCCTGTTCCTCCGATGGATTCTACATATGGCAAGGTAAACAAATAATTAGATAATCTAGTTGCGTGATTTGTTCAAAGATGAAAAAATTGTGTTATGCCGCGTACACGAGAGCGGAAATGCCACCAGCAAAACTCAGATGAGAGCTTTTTGTTGGAAAATGCGACCGTGTGTATGCTCCATCGGTCTTTTGCTGGCGAAATTCCAGCCAGCAAAAGATTGAGAGCAGGTTCTCTATTTTTCGGTTGGAAAAGTTCCTATCCGAAAATGCGTTTGTTGGCAAATCGGACGTGCATAAAATCACGCATGCTCGGAAACAATTTGACGCATGCTCAGAAGCATTGAACTTCATTTTCTCAGCTCGTCGTAGTGTTGTACATCACCGCGTTCTTGACGGTCGAACGTTCAGAGAACTTTTGTGTGACCGTGTGTATGCAAGGCAAGCTTGAGCAGAATTCCGTCGGAAAAAACATCCAAGTTTTTTTCTGATGGAAATTCCGATCGTGTGTACGCGGCATAAGTGATAACTTTCAGTGAAGTCCGCAGAGATCTAAAATATCCAGCTAGAAAATACTTTGCTATAGTTTATTCGAATTTCAGCCTGGGCAGGCTGATTGTACTGAAGTTGATGGGTATATAATTTTCAGCACCACCAGCCTGTGGGATTTTTTTTTTTTTTTTTTATACTGCGATCACTGCCGGGGGGCTGTAGCCGCCATCAATGATCATTGTATCCACTGGCAGAACAAAATAGCACTGCGGGAGGGATTTCCCCATCAACACTGACTGTGATGAGGGAGTTGAGTAATTTTATTTTCTGTCACTTGTGGTTGCAGGAAAGAGAATTTAGTAATCTATGGGCTGCTTGACTGTCAAGTTTGCACACAGTACATACAGGTCCTAAATTACTAGCTGCCTGGCCGTACTTTGACTTCAACAGTTTCAATCACTGACCTAAAACTAGTATGCAGGTCATGTGTCAGTGACTGAAAATATGGAAGTCAGTGGATGAGCATGACATCCAGGCAATTGGCATTTTCAGAAGAAAAGGATCAGCAATAGTGCCTCTAATTATTTTTTTTTTTTTTCCTTGACAGGATTCATTTAAGACTGCTCAATGATGATCAAAATCAAACACATCCATAAAAGCAATTTAAAAAGGCCCGATTCTCTCGTAAACTTTGTCCTTTTTTTCCAGCAATGCCCTTGATCTGACATTTGTGCAGGGTTGGAGTCCAGTAGCAGAGCTCTTGGAAGTGAGTACAGAAAGCCTGTGCAGCACTGGGAGCTGGAGCAGCTGTGGAGTGAGTGAGTCAACACAGCCCGACGTGTCCCCACCTGTTGTATGTCTGAGCGCAAACGCACATTGTGTAATGGTGGTGTGGATTACTGACACTTCCTGCTGGGACTGGAGGAAAGCCAGGCATTAACCTATTACTAAAGACTGTCTGTAGCATCTCCCTACAGGCCCTGCAGGATCCTTGGAGAGGTTCTTATCCTACTTCTGGCCAGGATGGACGGAAAACATCTCCGTAGCATTTGCTTCTGCAAAAAAATCACCTTTTTAATTTTAGGAAATATCTTATCTTTCTTTTTTTTTTTTTTTTCTTCTTTTCTTTTTCTTTCTTTCTTTTTCTTTTTCTTTTTCTTTTTCTTTTTCTTTTTCTTTTTCTTTTTCTTTTTCTTTTTCTTTTTTTCTTTCTCTCGTGCAGGGCCACCTAGTGCTCACATTTTACCCGATTTACCAGGAATCGGGCAAGTTCTGAACATCTATGTTTTTCTGACACTCAGAGTGGGTACCCAGTATTTCTCTCTTCTGTTAAAGAGTAACTCCACTTTTGTTGAAAGAAAAAATATATTCACTGTGGGTTATCTATGTACATTGCAGGGATTAAAAAATAATAATTTGAAGATTCCTACCAAATTTAAAAAATTGGTGAAGATTCTTTGCAGAGTTCTATTGAAGAAAGTGGCAGAGTCTGCATCCCTTTAAACATTGAGCTTTACAATATAAAAGGGAGACAGTACAGTTACAATAAAATACAAGAGGGTTAAGAGGGCCCT
Source organism: Lithobates clamitans (assembly GCA_037952925.1). Taxonomy (NCBI): domain Eukaryota; kingdom Metazoa; phylum Chordata; class Amphibia; order Anura; family Ranidae; genus Lithobates; species Lithobates clamitans. The sequence goes on from JBBGZY010001526.1 coordinate 2,396,840, forward strand.
GCTCATAAGAGCTTACAATCTAAGAGTGTGGGGCAAATGGTACAAAAGGTTGTAACTGTAGGGAATGAGCTGATGGAAGCATTAAAAGATTAGTTGGAGACGCTTCCCTGAAGAGATGAGTTTTCATGGATTGCTTAATGGCAGCCAGAATAGGAGAAAGCCAAACAGATTGCGGTAGAGAGTTCCAGAGGTTGGAAGAGGCTCTGGAGAATTCCCGGAGAATGAACATGGGAGGAGGAGATAAGGGAGCTTAAAAGCAGGAGGTCTTGAGAGGAGCGGAGAGGACGGTTTGGGTGATATTTGGAGACAAGATTGGTGATGTAGTTGGGGCAGAGTTGTAGCTGGAGCTGCACAATTCTGGCTAAAATGAGAATCACGATTTTTTTGCTTAGAAGAATATTGCATCAATTGACATTTTATTCCCTAGGGTCTCTGCTTAAATATATATAATGTTTGGGGTTTCCAAGTAATTTTCTAGCAAAAAAAAAATGATTTTAACTTAAACAGGGGTCAGAAAAAGATGTAGACTTTAAGTGGTTAAACTTCCTGCATTTAATGTTGTTAAAAACTTGGCAGACTGCCTGGATTTTTTCTTAACACACAGAAGTTTATCCCTTTGATCTACGAAGGAAGAGTTAGTTACAATGTTTCATGTTAAAAACTTGGCAGACTGCCCCAATGTTTTCTTTTGAGAGCTGAGTGAGCAGATAAGTCTATCCACTTGTTATATGAAAGAATCTGAAAACTCTGCAATAGAGATCATCAGGGGGGTTGAATCGAGATCACGATTTTTTTAACGATTAATTGTGCAGCTCTACTGAGAGGGGTAGCAGACACCTTAATGGTTGGTAAGGTAGATGGGTTTTGCAGCAGTATTCGTGATAGACTCCTAGATTGTAAGCTCTAACGAGCAGAGCCCTCTGATTCCTCCTGTATTGAATTGTATTGTACTTGTACTGTCTGCCCTAATGTTGTAAAGCGCTGCGTAAACTGTCGTCGCTATATAAATCCTGTATAATAATAATAATAGACTGAAGAGGGGATAGCCTATGGAGAGGTAGGCCTATGAGAAGGGAGTTGCAATAGTCAAGGCGAGAGATAACAAGGGAGTGAATGAGGAGCTTGGTGGTTTCATTAGTTAAAAAGAGGTGAATTTTAGAGATGTTATGGAGGTGAAGTCTACAAGCTTTTAAAAACTATTGGATTTGGAGCTGAAAGGAACAGGTCAGAGTCTAGGATTTGGTGATGAGGAAGAAAGAGGCGTGTGACCTAATGCATTAATAAAGTTGATAAATAAAGTTTATTCTAAACAAATAAATGAATACAATGAAAATTACTACGTGTTCATAAAAACAGGTTACAATATTCTCATTTGATAAAATGGTGGAAATGATTCAAAAAAACCATGCAATGGTATAGGCTGAATCAATGGCTTAATCAACGGTTCCGTATGGTATGTATGGTAATTGTAGTTCATTAGTTGTTAATATTGGTCATCTGGACCTGCACACCGGCTGGTGAAGGAGTAGCAGCGATCGCTGATCCTCCTGTCAGAGTGCCGTAGTGTGCTGAATGTGACCCTATGATGGTCTCCAGCCGGGATGACCAACATTAACAACTAATTAATGAACTACAATTACCGCACATACCATACGGAACTGAGAGCGTTGTGATGTGGATGGGAACACCACTAGAACAGTGACACATCCCACACAGTCATCCTCTCTATATAAAGCCACCACATGATACAGACTATTTTCTGTCTTCTAAGGCTCTGATGAAGAGGAATCCCCTCGAAACACGTTAACCATTGATTCAGCCTATACTCTTGCATGGGTTTTTTTAATCATTTCCACTATTTTATCAAATGAGAATATTGTAACCTGCTTTTATGAACCTGTAGTAATTTTCGTTGTATTCATTTATTTGTATAGAATAAACTTTATCAACTTGATTCATGCGTTGGGTCATGCGCCTCCTTTTCTTCCTCATTACCCAGCTTTTCCAGTAGTGCCTATTACTATATCACTATTACTAGTAATATTACTTACTATTACTATATATCGTTGTTCATGTATGCAGCGGACAGCTCTTAGGCAACAGCTTGTCCTAGGAGATAATATTGAACGCCTCAGGAGTATCCATCCCTATGATTGTCTCCTAATATAGAGGAATTTTTGGGGAGAATTTAGACATACACTTGCTCCCTGATCTAGACCTTACTTGAATATTCTCCTATGTCTGGAGACACTGGTAAAGGGGTCCTCCACAAATCTATATATAGCCTAGAACAGGGATCTCCAAACTTTTTACACAACGGACCAGTTTACTGTTTATCAAACTTTAGAGGGGCCGGACTGTGGCCAGTGGGAGTAGAAAATGTCCCAACATCATGGAGAGAAAACCGTGCCTCAGTCTTGATCAATGAGAGTAAAATAATTGACCTAGTGCCTCTGGTTAGTAAGAGGAGGAATAGCGTCCCATCATTGGTGTCAGCAGAATGACTAGTGCCCCATCATTGCGTTGGTGTCAGTGGGAGGAGAAGTACACCATCAGTGGTGTCAGTGGGAGGAATTGTACCCCACTGTTGATGTCAGTGGAAAGACTGGTGCCTCATTACTGGTGTCAGTTGGGGGGAATAGTGCCCCGGGGGAGAGGTAAAGGCAAGCAAAGGGCCACAGTTTGGAGACCACAGGCATAGAATATGGAACTCCAAGCAAGTTAAAAAAAAAAAATGGCAAAGGTGCAAATTGCAGCAATAAGTCAATGTGTGCTCTCTGTGATAATGCACTGGTACACTGTCCTCCAGATATGAATGGGGAAGTAATCTATAAATAGAGAAGGGCAGTAAACACGTGGAGTATTGATCATCGAAGATGTTCTGAGAACTTTGATAGATGGGAGGACAGTAGAGCTGACTGTTTTGATGAGCTAGGTGTGTTCGGAGAGTTATATTAGCAAGCAGGCAGGGAGTGTAAGGATTATAATTGTGTAATTACACCGCTGACATCACCTCAGTGGCCAGGGCCGACCGCGCAGGCTCTTGTTTGGACTTGGAAGCTCTCAGCCATCCCCCCTGCAGAGCCCTGCCCTGGTGAATCACCAATCTGGTCCTTTTAATAACGTTATGGCATGTTGTGCAAGAACCCGGGCACAGCGTGTACTGAGCCATGTGACTGGGCACCCCTTAGTTACCCTGTAAGAACATCGCCAGGATAATCTGTAGCAGCAAGGGACAGACAGAATAATTGCAGTGTGGTGTACTTGCATAATTGCTAACACCGTAAAATTATTTCCAGGAATATTTCTGCTGCTTGACTGATAGATTTACAGTTTTGCTCCACCTTCTTCATCTCCTAAGGGTGGCAAGATTGTCTCACTGCAGTGCCCAGCTTACCTTGCCAAGTGTAGTCATTGATGGCAGCACTTTATTTTTGTCTAGATTTGGAGAGAACGTGGTAAAGTTGGATCTTCTGTCAGCTTTTGTTGTTGTTGTCCCCGTTAGGGATTCTTGCCCTCGATTGCTGTTGCAACGACACTTGGCATTTAAGTTTTTCCCTTTCCCCATCTCTCCCCTGGGCTTTTTTTTCCTTGTATACTAGGGATGCACTAATCTATCGGCCACCGAAAATTATTGGGTGAAAATCGGGTTATCTGCGTTTTGCCGATAGAGGAAAAAAAAAGTGCAGATAGTGGCATGCTGCGTCCCGTTGTCTGCAGTGCAAAACCGCGTCCCGTTGTCTGCAGTGCAAAACCGCGTCCCGTTGTCTGCAGTGCAAAACCGCGTCCCGTTGTCTGCAGTGCAAAACCGCGTCCCGTTGTCTGCAGTGCAAAACCGCGTCCCGTTGACTGCAGTGCAAAATTCAGCCAAGTGCATCCTGCATTTTCAGTACCGGAGGTTTCTTTTGGGTGCATTACTTTGGATTACTTTGGCGGATCCACTAGGCAGCTTGGCATTAAACAAGCCAGGGTGGATTTTTCTAGAGCGTATAATGAGAATGCAGTCCAAAGACGATAAACAGGAAGTGCAGCTTACATTGGTGTTCTGGGTGGCTCTGGAACAGGATGTGAGGGGGAATCTCCCTAGCGTGCTCACAGACAGCAAAGCCAGACAAAGGTTCTAACCCTTTCCTGCTTATCTATAGTACAATCGAGAAAAGGCAAACTTATTTCAGCTGGAGTTCTTGCTCTAACGATCGTCTGCCCCAAGTAGATTCCCTCATTATACATTGATGCTGGAAACATAGTACATTTACAGCTTTTCCACTATTAGCGTCTGGGGTCCATGAAATACTTTATTTGACCTTGGTGTCCTGAGTGCTGCCTGAACACAGAATCATTCCATTGGAATTTATACATTTGTAAAACATCTTCAACTCTCAAACCCCTGATGAAGGTATCAGAATACTGGAAACGCGTCGGGTATCGGGGTACATCACCCCTAGGAGAGTACATATAACGTGATCATTTTCATCTGTATATTTTCTGTTCTGTTTCTGTATGGAATGTATTTTTGTATGTTGTAGACATTCTCACGTCTTTTTATTGTATATCATTAAAAACATATTTTTTATCTTAAGAGTTGGTGGTCTATTAAAGTCCCACTAAGGGGGGGATTTTTTTTTTGGTCCAGTGATGTGAACCGGGCAGATGGGGTGACAAGGTATTTTGCCTTGTTATGCAGTGGCACTGCACTAGAATAGCCATCCAACACTGGTGTGAACCTAGCCTTAGTACAGTGTTTGTATACATTATCAATATGCACAGCGGAGTAAAGTTTGTATTAGGGCTCTTGCACACAGGCTGGCTGAGCCCATACAACATAATTACAGACAGAACAGGTGCAGCATATGCCCTGTTACTGACTTGAATGGCTGTGTGCTGCTTGTGTATACAGCAGTGCTATTGTAAACAGGAGTACAGAATACAGGCATATGTGAGCATAAGAGTTACTTATGTTTTCTCTCTTTCCTTCCCTGGTTGCAGGTTCGGGGTGCTGGCGTGATGTGAATGACTGTCTGTTGAAACACACAAGGTAAAGTACTATATTGATTTATAGTTGACAAATGTCTCACTTTTTTCCCAGATCCCACTTGTCTCTGTCACATTTATTCTAAGCTGTTTGAGTCGGTGTGAGGGTTACAGGGACGGTTGGTTTGAGAGTAAAGCTTGGCCATACACGGACTGAATTTCGGCCGGTTCTCCATGAGCTGTTCGAAATTTGAGCTGTTGGTGGCCCTGCCAGCACATCCTCCTTCGATCTGAAAATCAAAAGAGCCATTGTTGGCCAAACAGCGGCAGTTGTTAATTGGGTATTCTGACAGCCAATGATGTCATCTGTCAGAATACAATAACTTCCAGGGGAGATTCTTCCATCCACGTGGGGCTGAACAAGAGAAATCTTAGTGTATGGCTAGGTTTAAAGACAAGGGTTAGTGCTGGAATTACAGGCTGGTTTGGTGTGAGGGTTATGCTGGCCATACACGTATAGATTTTTCTTTTTAAATTTTCATTTTCAGAATGTGCCTTACATTTCCAAATTGTAAATGGGGTGGCATCGACGGTCGTTTTTGACTGCAGTGAAGAGAAACATTTACCATGGAACAGATACATTTCGAACAGTGTATGTGGTTTTTTATTCGGAAGTCGCATTCATTTTAA